>SJXQ01010135.1:235375-278859 GCA_006408695.1 Aepyceros melampus | reverse complement strand
TATTTACCCAAAGGGATAGAATAAAAGTCTTGCAAAATTGCACTCTCTCAAATGCAAATGGAGCTAAATCCCCTGAGGAAATTAAAATACTATTTGCTATATATGTAAAACCTAAAGACATCAAGGGCTTTCCTGGTAGCTCAGCTGGTAAAGAATCTGCCTGTGGGAGACCTGAGTTCGATCCCTGGTTTGGGAAGATCCCCTGGAGATGGGAATGGCTACTCACTCCAGTATTCTTGTATTCTGGCCTGGAGAATTCCATGGACTAAATAGTCCATGGGGTCGAAAAGAGTCGGACATGACTGAGCGACTAACTTCACTTTCAAAGAGATTTTACTTTGTGTTAACAACCAAAATTTACAGTCCTATAAAATCTCTGGGGTCTCTGTAAGCATTTTAAGGAAGGCCTCATTAGTTAAGTGTTTTAACTTGCCTCAAAATTCTCCTTCTGCTTGAAACTAAGCATTCACATGAAAGGACTCTAGACAAATGCTTCTCTCTCACCTTTTATCTAAAATCATCCTACACTCCCAGGTTCCTAATGATAACACCTACTTTTCCCACAGATAATTCATGATCCAATCTACTTATATGCCTCACCTCGGTGTCATCTGAACATCCATGTGTGAACTTTGGGAAACTGCCTCTGACCTCTCTCAGAATCAAGAAGAAGCATGTATGGCTGCATGAATGAGCAAACACACAAACATAAACACAAACGTCAACACAAATATCACAAGAACATGACTCCAATTCAGTAGATAGCATTTTCATTATTCAAGTAAAAGACAGAGTAATCCCTAAAAAGCAGAAGATGAAGTAAATGCTCTTCATGTATGTTTGTTCAAAAATATTCAGAAGTCATTTCCTCTGCAATTAATAGCCTTGTGCATACATTATTTCTCTTTTTTTGCCAGCATGACTGGGAAAGATTCTTAGAAATAGGATTCCTGAGTCAGAAGGCAAATGGATATAATTTTTGCTAGATATTGTTTAATTCCCATTGTGTACAGTAAGAGCTTAAAGCTAATAACTCAGTGACTTAAGAGAAAGATGTTTGCTTTGAGATTCAAGCTTCAGGTCCAAAACAGCTCAGTGGGAGGTGGGTGTGCTAAGCTGTGTTGTCACTCAGGGGCCTAGGCTGATGGGGGCTGTGTGCTCTGTGCTACTACCATTTCAGCACTCAAGTTCACCAGATGGGCAAGAGCGCCCATGGAGAACCCAGCCAGTTTTCTGTGCTTTGTCCATGAAGGGACACAGCTCACATATATAGGCTCACGGCCCATTGACCGGAACTTGTCACATGAACCTATTGAACAATATAGGGTGAGAATTTGGAGGACAACAGATCCCAGCTCTTTGTGGAGCAGTTGTTATTTACATTTGAACTTCGAGGTCATGTCCCTAAGATTTTGCTATACAGATGCTCATCAAAAAGGTGTTTATGATAGAAAGGAGGGGAGGAGGGGAGAAAGAGAGGGAAAGAAGAAAACAGGAAGAAAGGGAAATGATCTAGAGGTCTAACAATTAGAGAAGGGCGAATGCTGCAGACCGTGAATGCAAAGGAAAAACTAACTGATGTGATTCAGGGCATAAACTTTTGGAGTTAGAGTGCCCAGGTTTACATTTTGTTTCTCATAGTTTACTTTTTTTAAAGTCTTTATTAATTAGTGACAGTATGGTTTCTGTTTTATGTTTTGGTTTTTTGGCCAAGAGGCACATGGGATCTTCACTCCCCAAACAGGGATCAAACCTTCACCACCTGCATTGGAAGGCAAAGTCTTTACCACTAGACCGCAGGGAAGTTCCCTCTCTTACTTTCTAGATATGTATACTTGCTTATATTACTTAAGCTAGACTTTGATTTCTTCAGCTGTATAGTGAAGATAATAATAATACTGACCTTTTAAGGTTGTTAGAAGGATTAAAATTTTAAAAGACAATTTAAAATACTTAGCACATGGCTTGCTCTAAAGCACATTTTGCTATTTTTTTAACCACTAAATCACACATAAAATATATACTGATATTGAAGGATATATGCATTATCATTTTCAATGAAAAAGAAGCCTTGAAACTCTTTGCTTGGTATATAATAAAGATTTGTTATTTAAAAGTCACAAATAGATGTATAGGAAAATCTGGAAGGTACAACAAGATGTAGACAATGATAACTTTCAATATACATTTTTCTGGATTCTTGTAAAACAAAATACAATTTTATCAAGAAAAGGTAACAATCAAACTTAGATTAGGTGTACAGCATGAGTCAAATCACTTGAAGATTATGAGTTTTGTCCTAGAGTTTCATGTCCCTGTAGCTCATCAGGGAGACTGAAACAATGTCTTCAGCTACACTTATAAAAATGACATAGTCTGTGTTTAAGAAATCAGTCTTCCATGCAACCAAATACACACTGCTTATGCCAAGAGGTCTTTGGCAAGTCTCATGGATTATTTCAAAAGGGAAAAAAATGTACTTGTAAGGCAGATTTGCATCCATTTTTTAAAAATTGTGTTGTCATTCTGGAACTCTATGGCCCCTTCTTCCTGCCAACAGCTTCCTCTGAACAGCTGCTTCAGATGGCTCCCATCACTGTGTGGTACTGGCTTCAGAGAATGTTCTGCCTCTAAGGAATCTAAGGGGGCTTCCCTGTGGTGCAGTGGTAAAGAATCTGCCTACCAAACAGGAGAGGTGGATTCTACCCATGGTTCAGGAAGATCCCCTGGAGAAGGAGATGGCAACCCACTCCGGTATTCTTTCCTTGAAAAGCCCATGGACAGCGGAGCCTGGCGGGCTACGGTCTAAGGGGTGACAAAGAGTCGGACATGACTGAGCATGGCAGACACACATACACACAAAGAAACATCATTTTGGTGATCATGAAAAGTATCCATGGATCATGAGAAAGTCAGTCCACCTTTAGAATGTCAAGATTGGAAAGACTCTTGAAAACTATTAATTCTAGCTTTCAAGTCTGAAATAAAATTATCTTCCTTTTTTTAATATTATGGTGTAGGAAACAGGACACTAAACTGAGCCAGTCTCCAACACTGTTTAAGAAATTAGCTATGTTATCTCAGGGAGGTGGTCTGATATCTCTGTGTCTTAGGTATTCTCATGATTTAAATTGGAGAAGTTGTTTTAAAAAAAAAAGGCCACTAGGAATCTATCCAGTTTTTTTAGAGTTTTATTGTTTTCCATAAATTTGTGAGCTCAGCAATCAGCTACGAAAACTATGTACTCAAAGTATTTGTAGTAAAATTCTATCTTTATTGATATAAACCCACTCATACTCTGGGTAATATGTTTTACTGGAAAATATTAATGTATTTAATTATAGCAGCTGATCAAGACACTACTGTGACTGTTATAAAATATATGGTATATGTTCAGTTCCATTCAGTCCCTCAGCTGCGTCCAACTCTCTGTCACTCCATGGATTGCAGGACACCAGGCTTCCCTGTCCATCACCAACTCCTGGAACTTGCTCCAACTCATGTCCTTCAAGTCAGTGATGCCATCCAAACATTTCGTCCTCTGTCATCTCCTGCTCCTCCTGCCACCAATCCCTCTCAGCATCAGAGTCTTTTCCAATGAGTCAACTCATTGCATGAGGTGGCCAAAGGATTGGAGTTTCAGCTTTAGCATCATTCCTTCCAAAGAATACCCAGGACTGATCTCCTTCAGAATGGACTGGTTGGATCTCCTTGCAGTCCAAGGGACTCTCAAGAGTCTTCTCCAACACCACAGTTCAAAAGCATCAATTCTTCGGTGCTCAGCTTTCTTCACCGTCCAACTCTCACATCCATACATGACCACAGGAAAAACCATGGCCTTGACTAGATGGACCTTAGTCGGCAAAGTAATGTCTCTGCTTTTGAATATACTATCTAGGTTGGTCATAACTTTCTTTCCAAGGAGTAAGCGTCTTTTAATTTCATGGCTGCAGTCACCATCTGCAGTGATTTTGGAGCCCAAAAAAATAAAGTCTGACACTGTTTCTACTGTTTCCCCATCTATTTCCCATGAAGTGATGGGGCCAGATGCCATGATCTTCGTTTTCTGAATGTTGAGCTTTAAGCCAACTTTTTCACTCTCCTCTTTCACTTTCATCAAGAGGCTTTTTAGCTCCTCTTCACTTTCTGCCATAAGGGTGGTGTCATCTGCATATCTGAGGTTATTGATATTTCTCCCAGCAATCTTGATTCCAGCTTGTGTTTCTTCCAGTCCAGCGTTTCTCATGATGTACTCTGCATATAAGTTAAATAAGCAGGGTGACAATATACAGCCTTGACGTACTCCTTTTCCTATTTGGAACCAGTCTGTTGTTCCATGTCCAGTTCTAACTGTTGCTTCCTGACCTGCATACAGATTTCTCAAGAGGCAGGTCAGGTGGTCTGGTATTCCCATCTCTTTCAGAATTTTCCACAGTTTATTGTGATCCACACAGTCAAAGGCTTTGGCATAGTCAATAAAGCAGAAATAGATGTTTTTCTGGAACTCTCTTGCTTTTTCCATGATCCAGCGGATGTTGGCAATTTGATCTCTGGTTCCTCTGCCTTTTCTAAAACCAGCTTGAACATCAGGGAGTTCACGGTTCACATATTGCTGAAGTCTGGCTTGGAGAATTTTGAGCATTACTTTACTAGCATGTGAGATGAGTGCAATTGTGCGGTAGTTTGAGCATTCTTTGGCATTGCCTTTCTTTGGAATTGGAATGAAAACTGACCTTTTCCAGTCCTGTGGCCACTGCTGAGTTTTCCAAATTTGCTGGCATATTGAGTGCAGCACTTTCACAGCATCATCTTTCAGGATTTGAAACAGCTCAACTGGAATTCCATCACCTCCACTAGCTTTGTTCGTAGTGATGCTTTCTAAGGCCCACTTGACTTCACATTCCAAGATGTCTGGCTCTAGATTAGTCAACACATCATCATGATTATCTGGGTCATGAAGATCTTTTTTGTACAGTTCTTCCGTGTATTCTTGCCACCTCTTCTTAATATCTTCTGCTTCTGTTAGGTCCAGACCATTTCTGTCCTTTATCGAGCCCATCTTTGCATGAAATGTTCCCTTGGTATCTCTAATTTTCTTGAAGAGATCTCTAGTCTTTCCCATTCTGTTCTTTTCCTCTATTTCTTTGCATTGATTGCTGAAGAAGGCTTTCTTATCTCTTCTTGCTATTCTTTGGAACTCTGCATTCAGATGCTTATATCTTTCCTTTTCTCCTTTGCTTTTTGCCTCTCTTCTTTTCACAGCTATTTGTAAGGCCTCCCCAGACAGTCATTTTGCTTTTTTGCATTTCTTTTCCATGGGGATGATCTTGGTCCCTGTTTCTCTACAATGTCACGAACTTCTGTCCATAGTTCATCAGGCCCTGTATCTATCAGATCTAGACCCTTAAATCTATTTCTCACCTCCACTGTATAATCATAAGGGATTTGATTTAGGTCCTACCTGAATGGTCTAGTGGTTTTCCTTACTTTCTTCAATTTCAGTCTGAATTTGGCAATAAGGATTTCATGATCTGAGCCACAGTCAGCTTCCAGTCTTGTTTTTGCTAACTGTATAGAGCTTCTCCATCTTTGGCTGTAGAGAATATAATCAATCTGATTTCAGTGTTGACCATCTGGTGATGTCCTTGTGTAGAGTCTTCTCGTGTGTTGTTGGAAGAGGGTGTTTGCTATGACCAGTGTGTTCTCTTGGCAAAACTCTATTAGCCTTTGCCCTGCTTCAATCAGTATTCCAAGGCCAAATTTGCCTGTTACTCCAGGTGTTTCTTGACTTCCTACTTTTGTATTCCAGTCCCCTATAATGAAAAGGACATTTCTTTTGGGTGTTAGTTCTAAAAAGTCTTGTAGGTCTATCCTTTTATAATCTGCAGAAGTGCACTGGCTGTGACAGAGTTTCACAGAAGCATGGCCAGGAGGAGCTACCCCACACCCGGGGTCAGGAACAGCAGCTGGGAGGAGAAAACCCACGTCCAAAGAGCGGTGGCTGCGTGGGTGCAGGAAGGCTGAGAGGAGCTATTCCACATTCAAGGTCAGGAGGGGCAGTGGTGAGGAGATATCCCTCATCCAAGGTAATGAACAGCAGCTGCGCTTTGCTGGAGTAGCCATGAAGAGATACCCTACGTCCAAGGTAAGAGAAACCCAAGTAAGATGGTAGGTGTTGCGAGATGGCATCAGAGGGCAGACACACTGAAACCATACTCACAGAAAACTAGTCAATCTAATCACACTAGGACCACAGCCTTGTCTAACTCAGTGAAACTGAGCCATGCCTGCGGGGCAACCCAAGATGGGTGGGTCATGGTGGAGAGGTCTGACACAATGTGGTCCACTGGAGAAAGGAATGGCAAACCACTTTAGTATTCTTGCTTTGAGAACCCCATGAACAGTATGAAAAGGCAAAACGATAGGATACTGAAAGAGGAACTCCTCAGGTCAGTAGGTGCCCAATATGCCACTGGAGATTAGCGGAGAAATAACTCCAGAAAGAATGAAAGGATGGAGCCAAAGCAAAAACAATACCCAGTTGTGGATGTGACTGATGATAGAAGCAAGGTCCAATGCTGTTAAGAGCAATATTGCATAGGAACCTGGAATGTTAGTTCCATGAATCAAGGCAAATTGGAAGAAGTCAAACAGGAGATGGCAAGAGTGAACATTGATATGCTAGGAATCAGCAAACTAAAATGGACTGGAATGGGTGACTTTAACTCAGATGACCATTATATCTAGTACTGTGGGCAGGAATCCCTTAGAAGAAATGGAGTAGCCATCATGGTCAACAAAAGAGTCTGAAATGCAATCTCAGGTGCAATCTTGGATGCAATCTCAAAAATGACAGAATGATCTCTGTTCATCTCCAAGGCAAACCATTCCATATCCCAGTAATCCAAGTCTATGCCCCAACCAGTAACGCTGAAGAAGCTGAAGTTGAACGGCTCTATGAAGACCTACAAGACTTTTTAGAACTAATACCCAAAAAAGATTTCCTTTTCATTACAGGGGACTGGAATGCAAAAGTAGGAAGTCAAGAAACACCTGGAGTAACAGGCAAATTTGGCCTTGGAATGTGGAATGAAGCAGGGCAAAGACTAATAGAGGTTTTCCAAGAAAATGCACTGGTCATATATGTGTTAGAATACAGTATTTATCTTTCTCTTTCTGACTCTCTTCACTCTGTATAATAGGTTCTAGTTTCATCCACTTATTAGAACTGACTCAAATGCATTCATTTTCATGGCTGAGTAATATTCCATTTGTATATATGCCATTACCTCTTTATCCATTTATCTGTAGATGGACTTCTAAGTTGCTTCCATATTCCATCTATTGTAAATAGTGCTGCAATGAACAATGGGACACATGTGTCTCTTTAAATTTTGATTTCCTCAGGGTAAATGCCTAAGAGTGGGATTGCTGGGTCATATGGTGGTTTTATTCCTAGTTTTTAAAGTAATCTCCATACCGTCTTCCATAGTGGCTTTATCAATTTACACTCACCAACAGTGTGAAAGTGTTCCCTTTTCTCCACACCCTTTCCAGCATTTATCATTTGTAGACTTTTTGATGATGGACATTCTGACTGATGTGAGATGATATTTCATTGTAGTTTTGATTTGCATTTCTCTAATAATGAGCGATATTGAGCATCTTTCCTGTGTTTGTTAGCAATCTGTTTGTCTTCTTTGGAGAAATGTCTGTTTGAGTCTTTTTCCCATTTTTTTTTTTTTTTGGTTGTTTGTTTTTCTGGTATTGAGTTGTATGAGCTGCTTGTATATTTTGGAAATTAATCCTTTGTAGGTTGTTTCATTTGCTATTATTTTCGCCCATTCTGAAGGTTCTCTTTTCACCTTGCTTATAGTTTCCTTTCTGGAGAAGGAAATGGATAGTTTCCTTTGCTATGCATAAGATTTTAAGTTTAATCAGGTCCCACTTGTTTACTTTTGTTTTTATTTCCATTACTCTAGAAGATGGGTCATAGAGGATGTTGCTTTGATTTATATCATTCAGTGTTCTGCCTATGTTTTCCTCTAAGAGTTTTATAGTTTCTGGTCTTACATTTAGATCTTTAATCCATTTTGAGTTTATCTTTGTGTATAGTATAAGGAAGTGTTTTAATTTCATTCATTTACAAGTAGCTGTCCAGTTTTCTCAGCACCATTTATTGAAGAGGCTGTCTTTGCCCCATTGTATATGCTTGCCTCCTTTGTCAAAAATAAGGTACCCATGGTGCATGGGTTTATTTCTGAGCTTTCTTTCTTGTTCCATTGGTCTATATTTCTGTTTTTGTGCCAGTACTAAACTGTCTTGATGACTGTAGCTTGGTAGTATAATCTGAAGTCAGGAAGCTTGTCTCCTCCAGCTCCATTCTTCTTTCTCAAAACTGCTTTGGCTATTTTGGATCTTTCATGCTTCTGTATGAATTTAAAAATTTTTTGTTGTAGTTATGTGAAAAATGTCATTGGTAATTTGGTAGGGATTTCATTAAATCTGTAGATTGCATTTGGTAGACTATAGTCATTTTCACAATATTGATTCTTCCTACCAAGGCACATGGAATATCTCTCCATCTGTTTATATCATCTTTGACTTCTTTCATTAGTGTCTTATAATTTTCTGCATACAGTTTTATCATCTCCTTAGGTAAGTTTATTGCTAGATATTTAATTATTTTTGTTGCCTTGGTGAATGGAATTGATTCCTTAATTGCTCTTTCTGATTTTTCATTGTTAGTATATAGAAATGCAAGTTATTTCTGTGTATTGATTTTGTATCCTGCAACTTTGCTAAATTCACTGATTAGCTCTAGGAATTACAGTATCATATCATCTGCAAACAGTGAGGGCTTTATTTCTTCTTTTCCAATCTGGATTCCTTTAATTTCTTTTTCTTCTCTATTTGCTATAGCTAGGACTTCCAGAACTACATTGAATAATAATGGTGAAAGTGGACATCCTTGTCTTGTTCCTGATCTTATGGGGAATGCTTTCAGTTTTTCACCATTGAGAATAATCTTTGCTGTAGTCTTATCAAAATGGCCTTTACTATGTTGAGGCAGATTCCTTCTATGCCCATTTTTTTGAAGAGTTTCAATCATAAATGGGAGCTGAATTTTGTCAAAGGCTTTTTCTGCATCTATTGAGATTATCATATGGTTTTTATCTTATGATTTGTTAAATGGTGTATCACATTGATTGATTTGTGTATACTGAAGAATCCTTGCATCCTTGGAATAAACCCAAATTGTTCAGGTATATGAGCTTTTTGATGTATTGTTGAATTCTGTTTGCTAATATTTTGTTGAGGATTTTTCCATCTATATTCATCAGTGATTTTGGCCTATAGTTTTCTCTTTTTATGTTGTCTTTGTCTGGTTTTGTTATCAGGGTGATGGTGGCCTCATAGAATGAATTTGGAAGTGTTCCTTCCTCTGCAGGTTTTTGAAAGAGTCTTAGAAGAATAGGCATTAGCTCTTCTCTAAATGTTTGATAGAATTCTCCTGTGAAGCCACCTGGTCCTGAGCTTTTGTCTTTTGGGAGATTTTTGATCACAGCTTCAATTTCAGTGCTTGCAATTGTGTTGTTCATAATTTCTATTTCTTCCTGGTACAGTCTTGGAAGATTGAATTTTTATAAGAATCTTTCCATGTCTTCCAGGTTATCTATTTTATTGCCATATAGTTGTTCCTAATAGTCTCTTATAATCCTTTGTATTTCTGCTTTGTCTGTTGTAACCTCTCCTTTTTCATTTCTAATTTTGTTGATTTGATTCTTCTCTTTTTATTTCTTGATGAGTCTGGCTGAAGGTTTGTCAAATTTATCTTCTCAAAGAGCCAGTTTTTGTTTTATTAATCTTTACTATTCTTTCATTTCTTTTCCGTTTATTTGTTCTTGGATCTTTATGGCTTCTTTCCATCTAATTTTAGGGTTTTTTTGTTTTTATTTTTCCAGTTGTTTTAGGTGTAAAGTTAGGTTGTCTATTCGATGTTTTTCTTATTTCTTAACGTAGGAATGTATTGCTATAAACTTTCCTCTTAGAACTGCTTTTGCTGCATCCCATAGGTTTTAAGTTGTCATGTTTTCATTGTCTTTTGTTTCTAGACATTTTTTGATTTTGTCAGTAACCTGCTGGTTATTTAGAAACGTGTTGTTTGATCCCCAATTGATATCTAGTCTCATAGCATGGTGGTCAGAGAAGATGCTTGATACAATTTCAATTTACTTAAATTTACTGAGGTTTGATTTGTGACCCAAGATATGGTCTATCTTGGAGATGTTCCATGTGCACTTGAGAAGAAGGTATATTCTTCTGCATTTGGATGGAATGTCCTGAAGATACCAATGAGATCCATCTCATCTAATGTATCATTTAAGTCTTGTGTTTCCTTATTAATTTTCTGTTTTGATGATCTATCCATTGGTGTGAGTGGGGTACAATTGATATCTAGTCTCATAGCATGGTGGTCAGAGAAGATGCTTGATACAATTTCAATTTACTTAAATTTACTGAGGTTTGATTTGTGACCCAAGATATGGTCTATCTTGGAGAATGTTCCATGTGCACTTGAGAAGAAGGTATATTCTTCTGCATTTGGATGGAATGTCCTGAAGATACCAATGAGATCCATCTCATCTAATGTATCATTTAAGTCTTGTGTTTCCTTATTAATTTTCTGTTTTGATGATCTATCCATTGGTGTGAGTGGGGTGTTAAAAGTCTCCTACTATTATTGTGTTACTGCTAATTTTTCTTTTTATGTCTGTTAGTGTTTATCTTATGTATTGAGGTGCTACTATGTTGGGTGCATAGATATTTACAATTGTTGTCTTCCTCTTAGATTGATCCCTTGATCATTATGTAGTATCCTTCCTTATCTCTTGTAATCTTCTTTATTTTAAGGTCTATTTTGTCGGATATGAGGATCACTACTTCAGGTTTCTTTGCTTCCCATTTGCATGGAATATATTTTCTCACTTTCAGTCTATAAGTGTCTTGAGGCCTGAAATGGGTTTCTTGTAGACAGCATATATATATGAGTCTTGTTTTTTTAATCCATTCAGCCAGTATGTGCCTTTTGGTTGGAGCATTTAATCCATTTGCATTTATCATCATATGCAACAATAAAACACAGAAGAGTGAGAATAATGGCTGAGAGCTAGCCAGCAAATGACTGACACAGTTGAAACGTGTCTGTGCTTTAAACTTTCAATAATTAAAACTTCCTGAGAGAGCAAAATGAATGCACTCACCAAAAAATAAAAAATAAATAAAGGATAAATATGTGAGGTTATAGACATGTTAATTACCTAACACGGGAGGAATACTTTCACGATGTATATATCAAACTGCCATGATGTACACTTTAAATATCTTACAATTTTACATGTCAATTATATTTCAATAAAGCTAAAAAATTATTTTTGTAAAAAATGGCATATTATAGATTCACAGGAAGTTGCAAAGGTAGTAGAAGACTGCCAAGAACCCACCACCCAGTTTCCCCTACAGTTAATCTTACACAATTATGGTGCAATATCAAATGGAGGAGTCTGACATTGGTGTGGTATTTGAGTATAGTTCTATATCATTTTTATCACGTGTCTTGAAATTGAGTTGACTGATTTTTCTACTCTGTTCTTTTTTTATACAAATGTTTTAGCTATTCTACTTCCTTTGCCTTTTCATATACATTTTAAAATATTCATCTTTATCAACAAAAATCTTATTGGCATTTTGACAGGAATTGCATTAAATCTACATCAAGCTGGGGAGAACTGACATCTTTACTATGTTAAGTCTTCAAATCCATGAACATAGCATGCATCTCCATTTATTTAGGCCTTCGGTTTCTTTCATAATCACTGTAGAGGAGGGAGGACCTGTACTGATAATACAGTCATTTAGACTTTCAGCAAAAATAAAAAGGAATATGTGTATGCCATGTCAAAAGATGAAAATAACTGAGTCTAGTAAAATCATTAATTGTACATACTGTGCTTTCTCTATTTCCTTAATTAGCCATATTACTAAGCAGGCCTCATATTTATATAGTACTTTTTTTTTTTTCAAATTATAAAACCATTTCACATCTCAGTCTCATTTCAGCTGACAGATCTGCGAAGTAGATGGGGGTGATAATTCCCAATTTGTAGCTGAGACTTGGTGAAGTTGCAGAGTTGCCTAAAGCCACTGGCCAGTAAGAAAAGAAATGAGAATTCAAATCCTCATCCTTTGACATCAAGACCAAAACATTTTCCATCCTACCTCAGCAAAATCTCTCTTGCTTATAATAGTGGCCAAGAGTTCCCACACCATCAATTGTAACAAGTTTGACAACAATCCCCTAAAGCTTTCTAAAACCTTCATAATCACTCTGGGAAGGGTTATGGCATCTTGTTCTTTTGGTTCCAATTTTTTTTTTAAATTCAGTAAAACCCCATGATAGCTGTGGGTTACATAAACTATCCTAGATAATCCAAAGTAACAGTTTCCAAAATGTTTTCCACCAAGCCCTGAGGTGCTTTGGGGTCTACCATTGGATGGAATGCAGGGCTCAGGGCCTCTCTCTTCTGCTCAACCACAAAGCCTTTGCTTAAATCTGTTTCATATATTGGAGTTCCTCATAGGATTTTATTTTTAAAGCTATGACTAAAACAACAAAGAGTTGTCAGGAGTCTAATCAATGAACTGTTCACTTAAAGGCAATTCTTTCTGGAATAGAAGATATCAGAGTTTGTGTTTGCCTGGCTTATAAATAGAAGATATCAGAGTTTGTGTTTGCCCTGTTTATAAAAGGGACAATCATAAATAATAGGTAGAGTGTTCTACTCTTAGCTCTTCTGGTTTCCCCTGACAAGAAATCCCCAAAGTATTTACCCTATCCAATAATTATCTATTGAGCACAAACTCTGAGATGGTTTCTGATAGGATAGTGAGAAGCACATGTTAGAAATCATCCTGTCAAGAAGCTTGAAATCTAATAGGAAGACAGGTAAACATCCAAGAAGCGATATCACAGGCAGAATAGGAATGTGATAATGAACATGCAGATAATGCACTATCAGATATCATATTGGACTGGAAAAACAATTTAAAAAGTAATAATTATTATTTATTAAATGTCTACTCTGAGCCAGCTGTTCCACTACATACTTTAACTCAATGCTCATAAGCACTCTGCAAAGTAGATGTCACTATCCCCATTTTACAGAGGCAGAAACTGAGATTCATAACTTGCTCAGAGTCACTAGAATTCAAGTTTAAATGTAGGTGCAAATGAAAAAAAAACAAAACAGGTACATTAGACTCCTAAGACTGTGGCCACATATGGCCTTCACAAGAAGAAAAAAACATTATAAGGATTTGAGGGTGTTTCATGAACCCAAAGGTTGTAGGTAGCCAGAAGGAATTAGAATGAGAAAAAAGTATGCTGTCAGAACCCTGACAGTCCTTTTTTCCCATCTCTCACCTCAACTCCTCTCTGAATTCTTCTCTCCTTCCCTGCTGAATCATCTTCTCTCATCCACAGTTCCCAAGTGAGTACAGTTGGCCGTTGAATTTGTTTCAAATTTACCTACTTAAAGATAGAATGTTTGACTTTCTTGGGTTCTGATTCCTAGTTTTCAGAAGAGGAAGTATGTTGGGCCAGCAGCCACCTCATCTAATGAACAGTTAGTGAAGAGAAGAGTGCTGATAGCATGAAGAGCTACACGACAGCACATAGAGAAAGCCATATGGAAAGAGCTAAGTACACCCTACAATGCAGGTAATTGAGAGCTAAGTAAAAAACTCACAAATATCAGACAAAATCTCTCCCAGGCTCACTGAATTCAAGAATTGATAAAGTTCTTATTACTAAAGGCAGGGATGTATCTGTTCCTGATTAGGATACTGGAGAAAAACAAAACACTTTGCTAAAAAGAAAAGAAAATTTCATCAAATCTACCCCATCATTACTCCTCTCTGAAAGACCCTAACTTCATGAATGTTTGAGTTCTGCTATACTACTAATTTTCCTGATTAGAATTACACACACAGAAAGGCCATGCATATATCCATTAAAAAGAAAGCTAGAACACAAAAATTATATATTTAGCTTTGCTGTCCTTGGATTTATAGATGAAGAATATGCAGACATTAGATCAAAAATTTTATTAACCATCCCAACTCTTTCTTTCATTTATCAATGTAATCTAGTTATATATACCATATAGCTATAACATATCTCAGTCTACTCATTTTCAGGATCAAATTTAAATCTTACAAAGCTTTTTCCAATTTCTCTGTAAGAATTAATTGTTTTACACACACACACTGTAGCAAAGTTTATACTTTGTGGTGAAACACTGAATCCCTGAAGATCAGGACCAAGACAAGGATGTCCACTATCATCTTTTCTTTTTAACATTGTACTGTAAGTTCTAATCAGTACAGTAAGAAAATAAAATTAATCAAAATCTATTAGGGTTGGAAAGGAAGAACAATAACATCTTTGTTTGCAAGAGATATGACTGTGTATAGGAAAATTCCAAAATAATTCAGAGATAACACAGTTAAACTAAAGATAAACTTTACACATTTCTTTACTCTAGCAACAATTAGTATTTAAAAGTAATACCATATGACTTCTATTTCTAGCATTATGGCTATCTAAAAACCCTATGTGGAGAAGGCGATGGCACCCCACTCCAGTACTCTTGCCTGGAAAATCCCATGGACAGAGGAGCCTGGTAGGCTGCAGTCCATGGGGTCGCGAAGTCGCGGAGACGACTGAGCGACTTCTCTTTCACTTTTCACTTTCATGCATTGGAGAAGGAAATGGCAACCCACTCCAGTGTTCTTGCCTGGAGAATCTCAGGGACGGGGGAGCCTGGTGGGCTGCCGTCTATGGGGTCGCACAGAGTCGGACACGACTGAAGTGACTTAGCAGTAGCAAAAATCCTATGGGAGTATCACATTTCAGAACAACTGCACTCTGAATGAGGCACATTCTTAAGGTGTCACTGGTCTCACAGGTTATAGGGACTCAAAGGACAGATTTCACATTTTCTACTTAAAACCTTTGGTTGAGGTCAGAGTAATAGTGAAGAGATACATTACCCTGAAAGCAATGCCAGGTGAAGCATTCCTATCAAGATACTGAGACTTGAGCCAGCAAGGAAAGAGGAAGTTGAGCCTGATATTTCTGTGCTAAACCCCAGACCTCCAAAATTGGTGGCAGACTGGGGGCATCTATTAGCTACAAAAAGAAGAGCATCTCTTTCAAAGATGTATATCCACAACTTAGGTCTAAAGGAGTACTACTGGTAAAGATCAAGAAGTAGGGCTCACAAGCAAAGATCTTAAGTATTTGTGAAGGCAACACTCCATGAAGGAGAGCCAAAAATTAACAAAGTTGAAGGCTAAACTCTCAAAGGATTTAAATTTTGGGATTTTCACATACAGAATAGCGCACATCTATGGACAAGAATATTTAAAGAAATGAGAGCATAGTTACAATGATAAGAGAGCAACAAGAAGGTATTGAGACTTATCAGATAAATTTGAAAGAAAAATAAATGAAATTCTTGACATTAAAATATCACTATTGAAATAAAATAATTAATGGGTCAAATAGCATAATCATGGCTAAAGAAAGAATTTGTGAAATGGAAAATGCATTTTAACAAATTACCAAGAACTTAAAGACATGGTAACAGAGAATATAAAAGGTTTTAAGAGGTACAGAGGAGACTATAATTGTTTCTAAAATATATCCAGGTAGCATAACAGGAAAAAATAAAGCAAAAGGAGAAAAGAAAATTTTAAAGAGATAAAGGTGGTGAATTTTCCAAAACAAAATGATCCAATGATCCAAGCACTACAACAGATCTCAAAAAAATAAAGATATCCATGCCTAGAAACACTGTAGTGAAATTACACCCCACCAAAGACAGAGAATATATTAAGAGAAATAAATGAGAAAGGATTAGAATTAGAAAAATACAAAAAAAATTCTAATTATATTTAGAATTATCACAGACATCTCAGTACTCACAGTCAATATAAGAAAACAGTAGATAATGCTTCAAAGTGATGAGAAAGTTATTTTCAATACAGAATTGTATATTCAACAAAACTATCTTTGAAGAAGTGTTTAAATAAATATATTTATGAATCAACAAAAACTGAGACTGTTACTAAACACAAGGCTTATATCTAAAGAACGTCTAAACGTATATTCTTCAAGAGAAAGGAAAATAACCCCTGGATGGAGGTTTAAGATAGAGAAATTAATGTTAAACAAATAAAAGGTAGACTTGGATATAAATCCAAACATACACTGTCTATATAAAATAATACCACTAATAATGGTGTCTAATTCATGGTATTTAGGAGAAAAGGTAGAACCTAACTATTGAACAGTGGCAGTACATAATTCTTTGTACTGGGTTAAAACGGTTGAAAGTTCTGAGAACCCTGACTTGTTGTAAGGTAGATCAAGATATTATTTAACTACAGAAATGAACAGTAACCACCAAAGTGCAATCAACCAGAGAAAAGAAATAAGCAAGAAGAAGGGGGAAAGCAGCAAGACAATAAAAATCAGAAAGATGATGGATATATGCCCCAAAGTACCAATAATTACAACAAAAAAGCTGAATTCAGGGTGTTGATAATTAGTACTTAATAGATATGAAAAAAGATTTTAAAAAATTTCAACATGCAAGAGTTTCTGGTCATGATGGAATGACTTGCCTCTTTCTCACAATAAGCAACAAGAAAACTGGATGGAATACACAGAGAACTAACAGAATGACATACACACAAAAAACTCATGATCATCTCGATGCAGAAAACATTTGGCAAAATGCAACATCCTTTTGGAGAAGGCAATCGCAACCCACTCCAGTACTCTTGCCTGGAAAATCCCAAGGGTGGAAGAGCCTGGTAGGCTGCAGTCCATGGGGTTGCGAAGAGTCGACATGACTGAGTGACTTCACTTTCCCTTTTCACTTTCATACACTGGAAAAGGAAATGGCAACCCACTCCAGTGTTCTTGCCTGGAGAATCTCAGGGACGGCGGAGCCTGGTGGGCTGCATCTATGGGGTCACACAGAGTCGGACATGACTGAAGCGACTTAGCAGCAGCAACATCCTTTTATGATAAAAACACTCAAGAAACTATGAATAGAAGGAAATTGCCACTTAGACAACAAAAATTGAAGTATATAATATTTCCACTATATGCATATTTTATATATATCTAGGAAAAGTGCTATATCCATGTTTATATATATTATATAATATTATAGCAATTATTATATATAATATTGATATATGTGATATTATATACTACAGCAATATAATTACATTTATTTCTATTAATACATTATATGCTTAAATATTTTATATGTATATATACATTATTTAAAATATTCTAAATCCTAATTTTGGCCCCCAGATTCAAACCCTGTCTCTCCATCCCACTTTGTGTGGTCTGGCTGACTATGGACTGAACTTCCTAATGTTTGGAAAGAATTCATTCTCTAAATCTGCACATTAAATCAAGAAGTTGTTGTCTGAGAATTTATCCAGAGACTCAGACATCTCTTCTCCAAAGATCCATCCATCTACACACTCTTCTATTCACCCATAAATTCATTTATTTATTAAGTGCAACATGCCATAGACCCTACCCTATGCTCTGGGGATGCCACAGTGAACAAGATAGACAGTGTTCCTTTTCTCATGGAAACATTTGGATGGTGATGAAATGCAAAAGAAAATATTACCATCACATTAATGTTTTATTTAGTATGAAAGAAATATTTCTAAACTTCTGGGTTTTCAAAAACGAGAATGTAACAAGTTTACAGATTCCTATCTGACATTAGCTCATAAGATCACAGAATCCGTGTTCGACTCTCTGTGATCCCGTGGCCTGTATATAGCTAATCAGGCTACTCTGTCCATGAAATTCTCCAGGCAAGAATACTGGAGTGGGTTGTCATTTCCTTCTCCACATAAAGCACAAAGTGTGCAGCAAATATTTAAATAATGAATGGATGGAAACATAGCATGCCTTTTATTTTTTTTAATTAATTTTTATTTTTTAGTTTGTTTGCTATACAATACTGTATTCATTTTGCTATACATTGACATGAATCAGCCACGAGTGTACATGAACTCATAATCCCGACCCCCACCTCCCCCCTTCCGCCCCACACCTTCTCTCTGGATTATCCCCGTGCATCAGTCCCAAGCATCCTGCATCAAACCTAGACTGGCGATTCGTTTCACTTATGATATCATACATGTTACACTGCCACTCTGCCAACTCATCCCACCCTCTCCCTCTCCCACAGAGTCCAAAAGGCCGTTCTATATGTGTCTCTTTTGCTGTCTTGCATACAGGTTTATCATTACCATCATTCTAAATTCCATATATATGTGTAAGTATACTGTATTGGTGTTTTTCTTTCTGGCCTACTTCACTCTGTATAATCGGCTTCAGCGTCATCCACCTCATTAGAACTGATTCAAATGTATTCTTTTTAATAGCTGAGTCATAGCATGCCTTTTAGAAAGACAAATGCCTACCAACACTGAGGATTTAGCCCACCATTTTCAGAAACCAGCTCAGGATGAAAAGGAATTTCAGATTCAAGTTTTCTCTTTCGGAGGAGGTATCTCCATAGTCTGAACAACAGTGAGAAACATCTTTCTGTCATACACACACACATACACACACACACGACTTGGTGGTCAATGACATTTACTTCTCATAAATACACTTGCAAGTTTTATACTACTCCAATATTACTTTGCCAACAAAGGTCCATCTAGTCAAGGCTATGGTTTTTTCAGTGGTCATGTATGAATGTGAGAGTTGGACTATAAAGAAAGCTGAGTGAAGAAAAGTTATGACCGACCTAGATAGCATATTCAAAAGCAGAGACATTACTTTGCCGACTAAAGTCCGTCTAGTCAAGGCTATGGTTTTTCCAGTGGTCATATATGGATGTGAGAGTTGGACTGTGAAGAAGGCTGAGCGCTGAAGAATTGATGCTTTTGAACTGTGGTGTTGGAGAAGACTCTTGAGAGTCCCTTGGACTGCAAGGAGATCCAATCAGTCCATTCTGAGGAGATCAACCCTGGGATTTCTTTGGAATGAATGATGCTAAAGCTGAAACTCCAGTACGTTGGCCACCTCATGCGAAGAGTTGACTCATTGGAAAAGACCCTGATGCTGGGAGGGATTGGGGGCAGCAGGAGAAGGGGATGACAGAAGATGAGATGGCTGGATGGTATCACTGACTTGATGGATGTGAGTCTGAGTGAACTCTGGGGGTTGGTGATGGACAGGGAGGCCTGGCGTGCTGCGATTCATGGGGTTGCAGAGAGTCGGACGACACTGAGCGACTGAACTGAACTGAAGAATTGATGCTTTTGAACTGTGGTTCTGGAGAAGACTCTTGTGAGACCCTTGGACTGCAAGGATATCCAACCAATCCATCCTAAAGGAGACCAGTCCTGGGTGTTCACTGGAAGGCCGGATGCTGAGGCTCAAACTCCAATACTTTGGCCACCTCATGTGAAGAGCTGACTCATTGGAAAAGACCCTGATGCTGGGAGGTATTGGGGGCAGGAGGAGAAAGGGACGACAGAGGATGAGATGGCTGGATGGCATCACTGACTCAATACACATGAGTTTGGGTGAACTCCGGGAGTTGGTGATGGACCCAGAAGCCTGGCCTGCTGCAATTCATGGGGTCGCAAACAGTCGGACACGACTGAGCGACTGAACTGAACTGAAAGTTTCCTTCAACCCTATCAAATCCAATAGCATATTCTCACCTGAGTCTCAGAGATGTTAAAAAGCTTCACTAAGTGTCCAAACTTGATGAAAATTATTATGAAGTTCATTTATTTATATTGTTAAATGTGTATATTAAAAACTGTGTTTACTGGGATTTAATATCATAGTAATATTCCAAGGGAATATATTTCTTTCTTGTTTTTGTCTCTCAAGGAAATCAATTATACTAACTTTGGGTTACTTGTATTCACAGCTAGCACAAAATAAATTTGATGAATAAAACATAAATTTGGAAACAAAATTTGAAGGAAAAATTAACCCAGAAGGGCTACTTTGAACTCTCAATCATAGAGAGAAAACATTGCTTTGTAAATTTTAAATATGTCTTTTAAGTAAACTGAACAGTTTTGCGGCTATTTGAGCGGCTATTTTAACAGGACTCTACTGACTATTACACATGCTTGTCTTCTTCCTTTAGAGGATCAACCTTTAATGGTGAGAAAAATAGCCTTGAAAGACAAACTGTAATAAGGTTTGCTGGGTCACAAATACAAGTTCTGAGAGTAAGACTAGTTCAAAATACTGGATGGTATTTTGAAACCATTAAAAAACCTATATATTCCATCCTATAACCCAAGTTATTCCCAGTATCTGTCTCTTCATTACTTAATACATATTCTTTCTTCTCCCCAAGGCAAAATTACTTAATTGGAACAACAGAAGAAAACTTAAGCTCCCACTACAAGTTTTGCTCCAGCATTATTTTTATTTGTTAATCACAAAAATGTACAATCATGTTATTCTTGTTTGTTTTGTACTCTATTAACCAGAATCATTTCACATTGTAAGAAATGTAGAAAATATATAAATAATAACAATAATCCTCCAGTCTTCAAAATGGCACACTTTTTAATCAGTTTGGAGAAAATGGCAACAATTAGGCTCTCAAGGATTAGTGAGCTCTCCTATTTTTCTGTGATTTCTGAAAATATTTATTCCCTGGTTGGATAGTACTCAAACTTTTCCATTTTTCTTGGGAAGAATCCATTACATAATAAGCTATTTGTCTTTCTCCTGGAGGTGGCCTCCCAAGAAATAAAGAAAACATCTAGAGATGCTTTGAAATGATAGTAGAATACATTTCAAATGGGAAAAAAAAATATTCTGAGAACACTAGTCTGACCCCAAAAGAGAGAAACACTTGTAATCAATTTTCTTTTCATTAATACAGTAAATGCCGTCTGCACTTTGTGTGCCTAAAGAGAATCATTCTAAGATAAAGGATGTCTTCCCAACCTTTTATACTGAACCAGTGGTTTCCCAAATTTAATATGCATGAAGAGTGCACGTGAGCCCTCTTAAATCCAGAACCAAACCCCGTCTGTGTAATAAATCTCACCACTACTCCACTATTAGACAGGGGATTAAAACTAATCTAACAATCCCCAAACCAAGCACCAAGTGGATTAAAATGCAAAATGCATGGGAGCAGGAAGATGCTTAATGCTAAATAACAAACATTTCAATCATAGGAATCATTTTTATCTTCTTGTTTATGCTAAGTAGATACTAGCAGACTTAATATCTATATTAACACAAGTGGAGGAAAGGAACAGCTTTATGAAGACCTAAGTACTTGAATGCCTTGGCATAGTTGGCCAAAAATCACCAAAAGCAAACAAAAATGAGCTTAATACAAGGACTACACTGTGATCTTCAGACTGTTTATTCCTTTAAGGTCAACTCAGTGATGCTTGACTTTTGTAATTTTCTTTTAAGCCAAAGCAGTCCAAGCTGTAAGAGTTGAATCAAGAAAGACAAAAGAGTCTCCAGGGATTCTAAAACTGGAACATGCTCTTTCTTTGCCAAAATTATCATCACAGCACACAAAGAGAGAGCACTTGCTGCAGTGAACCTCCAAAATGCCCTCAGGAGGCCTGAGCCTTTTAAAGCTATGAAAGTAAAAGTTAGTCACTCAGTCATGTCCGACTCTTTGTGACCCCATGGACTGTAGCCCACCAGGCTCCTCTGTCCATGGAATTCTCCAGGCAAGACTACTGGAGTGGGTTGCCATTTCCTCCTTCAGGGGATCTTCCCAACCCCGGGATCGAACTCAGGTCTCCCACATTGCAGGCACTCTTTAATGACTAAGCCAGCAGGGAAATCACTTTAAAGCTACAGCTGATTGCAGATATAAGTAAGTGACCATGTGCAGGCCCTTGTTAGCACTGTCCATTCAAAGAACATAATACACACACACACACACACACACACACACACACACACACACATCTGGCATCTCCTAACGGCTGTGGAACACATTATATGCAAAACCATTCACTTCACTCCAACTGCAATCCACGTATTGCTGGAAGGAATCTGTAAAGTTTATCTGAAATACCATTGTAGTTTTTGACTCTGTCATTCTCCTCAGTTTTCCACTTGTAGGTCCAGTTATTCTCAAACATCTGCATTTCAACTTGATTCCCTCCTTGCACCCTTTCCCTCCCCTCCCTCATCTATAAAATAAAGTATTCTTCAAGCCTCTCCTGCTCTACCATTCTATGTGATTTCTACCAAGTCAAGTGTTTTCTTAAGCAAAACAGTTGTTACAGACAATTTTAACCTTGAAAGGGAGCTTGTCCTGGGACACTTACCTCATCCTCAGCATTTATTTCAAAACTCAGAATCTGGATGAAAAAAAAAATGGACTGTTATACCTAAGTGAGTTACAAAATGTGAGGTAAGTACATATGCTTGGATCAACCTAGGCTTATATAACTGGTTTTCAATCCTCAAGTATAGATGTTTATTTCATTCCCTCTCAACCGAGTTTTCATGGTTTGGAAGCCCTTACATATAACACAACAGTAAGAGGAGTTAAGTTTTTATAGGTAAAAGTTGTATAATAGTAACAGGATGATTTCTCATTTCAAACATCATGATGCATGCTTCTGCAGTGAAACTGCTAAGTCATCTGATGTTTCTAACAACGCAAAACAGAGTAGAGTTTAATTAGATGTACCATGTGTGATTTCCTAAAAAAGACAAAACAGGTTTCTTTTCTTCTACTTAAAAGGACACAGAATTGCTAAATCTTGGACAATCAAACGATAAACTGGGTATTATGAAATTCATCAAGCCTAGTTGAGTCAAAATGATGTGTTTTCATTTATGAAAAGATTTTTGTAAAAACATCCTAATGTTTCTCATCTTTTTATGGCATATCTATCTCATCAGTGAAGATCACCAACAGCCAAAGTCCAGTGGGCCTCCACAAATCACCCCATCCCCTCAAGCAGATTGACTTCTAAACAAACAGCTGGATTTTGAAGAAATGGTTCCCAAACCCAAATCAGCTGGCCAGTGTTGGTACACGATGAGGTAGATATTCACTGGTCTTCACTAAGCATCATATAGCTAAGTTTATTTAACATACAGGCAACCCTTTATTTGGAGAATATTCCCTTTCCTTACTTTCAGTGTTCAAATATCTTTTTTTAAATGAAATAAGAGTTATAGTAAATAATAGTTGGTTCTTCTGCCTCCTGTTTGTTTATTGGGTTTTGTTTTTTAATTTGGAAATGTCTTTCTCAAAAAAATTTTAATTGACCAAGCTTTGAAAGTAATCCATAGTGTCCAAATTTCTCGGATTCTATGTAATAATAAAATGTTCCAGAAACAGAGTTTCTGTGTCTCTTTCCTTTCAAAGTACTAATTTACCTCATGGTCTAGCAATCTGACAAAGTGATGAGAATGAATTGTTGTGTTAATTTAGCTTTAACTAACTAGGATTGAATAACTAAAAACCACCACCAAAGAATTCCGTTTTCTTGTCCAGACCCTACCTGATTGATGGGTCAGCTCACTGAGGAGTAGATTTTGTGACTGGGATAAAGACAACAGTAGGAAAAAGTATGGAATCCAGGTGCCATAAATTCCCTCACACAGCAGTCTTTGAAATATAGGCCTGTCACTCCTGACTATCAGCTTCCCCCCCATCCTCCTTTCCCACCTTCCTAATTCTTGCTTTCAAAAGCTGAAAACTTGTGTACCTTCTTAATGTTTGAGTTATCTGGCTCCAAAAGGTCTGTAGAATTTCTCCAGGTTCCTATTTTCCTGCTGTGAATTTTATTGAACATACACTGCTACTGACCTCATATATAATGGACCCAGAAAATATTCACTAGAAACTCAAATGTCCATTTCTCATCTTTATGTGACTGTGCTTGTATGTGTGCATGTGTGTGTGAGAGAGAGAGAGATCTTATGATGCTGTTTATAAGAAGGTGCCATTAGTCACTTAGAAGACACACAGTATTTTATTTTCAGTATTCTCCGAAAAGCTGGGAAAGTTTAATCTCCATTATTTTTAGGCACTGTCATTCTCTCTCGAGACACGGGTTTTAATATGGTATAATACCAAACATTATACAGTGTGGCAATTTTGCACCAAGGTATGGACATCCTTTATCATTGCCTAGTGCATCAAAGCATTCCAAGTGAGGAAAGTAAATGCCTGCAGGCATCCCTAGTTGAAATTCCAATTAGAAAGGAAAATGAAGGACTATTATATAGACTATTAAAATTTGGAACACTCAAAATAATACTGGGAGAAAAAATATCTGATGACCTCTGGATCCCCTGAGTATTCTAGATGATACTCTACTTACAATATCTCATAAGCCCTTGGGGAAGACAATTTTTATTATCATTGAAGGTGCAGGTGAAAATCATTCAAAGAAAAAGATATTTCATGAAACTGGTCTCAGCAAATACTTGTAGGATTTCTATCCCCACACCAAAAAAACAATTATATTCCAGTATCAATTAGGATGATTAGAAAGGATCTCTGGAATATGTGACTCTTTGACATGGCTTTTATTCAGATACACCCAGAATTCATTCTCATGAATCACAGAACTAAAAATGATCTCCAGCAATTGCAGAATTCATTCTCCTCCCTCTGAGAGGAGCTGAATAGAGAGCATTGAAATAAAACCACCTGCCCTTTTCTTTCAAATGCTCGAGAATGTACCACAACTCTGCTTTCATCCTGTGTTCCAATGTTTCACTGCTCTTACTGGCAGAAGAGAATTTTCTCTGCATGTGGATGTCTAGCCTAAATCCTTCATGCTGCAATTACATCCGTTCCTTTTGTTCAGAGTTACTGTTTCTTCTTACACCTGCTCCCTATTAAATGACTACTATATACTTGTGGGTAATCATATTCTAGAGGGGAGAAAGACATAAACTACTGCAGCTGAAGGCAGTAGTGTATATTTCCACACAGATGTGCGAGTCATCAACAACTGTGAAATCTTTGTGAATAGTAGCATATGGCAAAGATTGTCTTTTACAATGGCAACACCGCTCTGATAACGTTATAAGGAAACAGACTACAGGACTGCAGTTAGAAACAGGAACACTGGACCTATGCATGTGCTCACACACAGCATACATACATGCTTTACTGACTTTAGTAGGAATGAAACATAAATTATAAGATAGTAGTTGCCTTCTCTTCTAAGCACTACTGAGTTTTTGATGCTTGGGTATGATTTCTTATGCTTCTGTTATCTAAGGCAAGCTATACTTATGACTGTATAAAACTAGTCTAGCTACCTAATTCTGCTAAAAACCACTCGGGTCAATTTGGTTTCTTATGCCCTCTGGCCACAATGTCCCGGAAGTGCTGTGCTTCCTTTAACTATTTTGAAACAATTGAGATACAGTCTTGATTAGAAGACTGTATTGTTTCACTTCCTGGGGACACAGGCAAGCAACCTTATCTAGTAAATTGCTCTCTAATTTGCCATGAGCCTAAATTAATCTCAAGTATGAATCACAGACTAGCAACATCTGTATCACCAGAAAAAAGGTTAGAAATACAGGTTCTCCCAGATTACTCTCCCCAGATTGTTCTCCCCAGATTACTGAATCAAAATCTCCATTTACAACAAGATACCTAGGCACTTCATGAATACATCCAAGTTTAAAAAGCAATGATCTGTTTAATCTCTCAGTGCCTCTATTTCTTCACCTAGAAAATGGATATTGACTGACACTTGCTACTTACTTACTCCAGAGCAAAGAAGGATTAATGTCTTTAGGGCTTTTTTCTCCTCCAGAAATAGTGTCTACATAAACAGAACATTGGAGAGCAGTTTCATTTGTTGGCCCAGGAAACAACTGAACATTCTTTGGGAAAAGGACCAGGATTCTTTCCTAGATAATACATCTGTCCTTCATCCAAACTTCACTCCATGGCATAACGGCTCCAGAAACAGCACAGCCGTTCAACCAACTGCTTTTGGAGAAACAACTGAGGCTGATCCCAGTGAAAACAGTTTTCCTGCTCCCTGTCTTGGCTGTCAAACATAAACACAAACACTCTGTGGGTTAAATCAGCCCAGCTGGGTGTCTGCTGCTGAGCCATCTGCAGAACAACTTGCAGACCCTGAGCTTGACTGGGCTAGACTACGGGAAACAGAGAAGGGCCCCAGCCTACCCCCAGGGACCTCCCCATTCAGGCGTTCCTTATCCAATTCCTCCCCTCAGAAGGGACAAGAATGGAAGAAACAGATGAGGTTCCCGTGCAGCAAGAATGCTCTGGTGCTGTCAGGAAAAAACCCTCGCAGATGCCCAAAGGGCTCGATGCCATCACACCACTGAGAGGCCAGGACAGGGCCAGGAAGGGGCAGTCCCAATGGCCCCAAATTCAGAAATCAAGCAGGCACTGAGTCACCAACCCCACCCATTATCCGACCCCTTGGAGGTTTGTCCAGACACTCGACCAAAAGCCTTTAGACTTAAGGAAAGAAAAAGTTTCAGTCCTGGTCTTCTAGTTTCCAGTTCACTCATAGCTAAAGCTCTGGGTTAGAGAGAGAGCACGTTTTCTTTCCTGTAAGAAAAACAGCAGCAGACTGGGTTTTTAGGGTGAAGTTACCTGAGCAAGCAATGTCAAAATATAAGACATCTGATTCACATTGTTGTACAGCAGAAACTAACACAACATTGTAATTATCCTCTAAATTTAAAAAAGTGATGAATATTTAAAAGAAAAAATATATATATATATGTAAGACAAGTCCTATTGACTACTTTGGAACCAGGTAAACCACAGACTATTGTCTCTGCTGCTGCTGTGTCACTTCAGTCGTGTCCAACTCTGTGCAACCCCATAGATGGCAGCCCACCAGGCTCCCCCGTCCCTGGGACTCTCCAGGCAAGAACACCGGAGTGGGTTGCCATTTCCTTCTCCAGTGCATGAAAGTGAAAAGTGAAAGTGAAGTCGCTCAGTCGTGTCCAACTCTTCGCGACCCCATGGACTGTAGCTTACCAGGCTCCTCCATCCATGGGATTTTCCAGGCAAGAGTACTGGAGTGGGGTGCCATCGCCTTCTCCTATTCTCTCTGCTAGTAGATAATAAAGGTATCCCCACAAGCACATGGGGGCTTCCCTGGTGGCTTAGCAGTAAAGAATCTGCCTGACAATGCGGAGACATACATAGTTTGATCCCTGGGTCTAGAAAATCCTCTGGAGAAGGAAATGGCAACCCAGTCCACTATTCTTGCCTGGGAAATCCCATGGTTAGAGGAGACTGACAGGCCATAGTCCATGAGGTCGCAAAAGCTGGACACTACTTAGTGACTAAAACAACAACAGAAATAGGTGAGGTAGAAAGAGGCTCATAATGAATTCTGAGTATACACACACACACCCCATAACACACATGTACATCGGTCTTCAAGAGGTCCCACAGACATCTCCCTCCAAATATCTTGGTTCAGCCCACAGAACAGTCATTAGCACACTGACCTGCTGTCACAGTGTGCCCTCCCAGCCTGAGCCCATGTCATTTATCCTCAGGACCGTCTTAATCATTACTCTTTCCTTTCCCTCCTTCATTCTATTCTATTAGGTCTCAAGATTTTAAAGGGAAATGGATTGCAACCATCAACAATGAAAACAACCACAAAAGGCTGAAGATCAAAGGAAAACAGTCTCAGATAAACAGAATGGCCTGAAGAATGTGAGTGAAAGGAACAATTTCCAGCAAAATGTTTCTTTGTGTTCTTTTCCCCTCTATCACTGTTTTCCCCACAACAGGGCAGAAATCAAAATACAAAGGAAGAGAGAAGTGGATGTGAAAGATGCTGATCAGTGCCTTTTCCTTTAAACCATGGCTGCCTCCATAAATGGAATGAACTAAGACTGGTAGTGAACGCTCAGTACTGTTCCAGACACTCATGGAAATTAACAGTTAAAATAAAGATCTGAGCTGACAATGCCATTTTTGCCTAAAGTGTATCCTAAAAATGGCTCTAGGGGAAGAACTGTCTTTTAAAGGTTCAAAGGTTATTGAACTTCTCCAAGTTGGGATTTCCCATTTGAATTAGGTGCCATAAGATTCTTCCAATATAACATATGGGACTCTCCCTCTGCATTCTTCTTGGTGCCAAATAGTATCCCCCCACCTCCAACCTCCCAGCCAAGGCAGTTTATCACATCTTCCCACTTCATACTAGAATCTGCCACCCAACATCAATCAGGCCATCTTTACTATGCTCCCAACAACCTACAAGTTATGTCATGGAGACAGAAACACAGAGATTAGTGATGTACTTTCAGTGACAACAAAGGGAAGAGTAAGGATACATACATCCAGGTCTGGGCAGCTCCAAATCCCGGGCCCCTTCCAGTTCACTGTGCTAACTCCTGAAAAGGACAAAGGTTCATCCCTCGACATTAGTGATGTACTTTTTCATTCACTCATTTTCTTTTTCCTGAGTGCCTCCCTGTTCCAGCCTGACAGTGGGCAGGCTGCAGTATCCCATTCCCATCTCCTGGAATTAATGCTTCCACCTTTGCTATCTTGAGGAAGCAGGAGAGCATAGTGCTTACAAGCAAGTGCTCTGTTAGAGGGGAAAAAAAACAACAACTTGAGTCTAAATCTCAAATCATCCACAACTAGCAGTGGGATTTTGTACTTTACCTCTTTATAGCTGTTTCCATGCCCAGGAAGTTGGCTTAATAATATTCTATTTCATAAAGATAAGATACAAAAACATATATAATCTAAATATACTTAGATTTGAAACTTAGAATTTAAAACATTGCCCAGCATAAAGAATATACTTAATAAATAAAAACTGTTCTATTTTTTATCCTCCTTCTCCTCAAATTTAAAGACTGTGGTGGTAGGGGTTTACAGAGGGAGTGAGAAAAAGCCCTCATCATAGTTCAAGATACCACTCAAAGCATTACACACTGGCCACTATCTATTTGGTTCATTTGTTGGTCTGCTCCACTCCACCTTTAGCTATCACTGGACTTAAGACAAAAGGGATCTAATGCATTCCTGGCAGTTTTTCAAAGCATGGCAGAAGTGAGTCGGGTTTATAAGATTAATTCTTTTCTCTCCAGGCAGTGGGTCAAATCAGAACCTTCACTCAACCAACCCAGTGGATAATCTCCTTTTATTACTTTCAATCAAACTAAGTGTCTGCAATCTGTACAATGGCCACTAATTTAGTGGAAAAATAATTTGTAGAGCATGATTATAAAAAGATAAGATAGAATACAAGGTCCAGACTGGATAAGCATCCTGTAAGTTTGCTCCTATCTCATTGCATAGAAAGCTTCTGTGACCCAAACTATGTGCATTAAAGACACACAGCAGTTCTGCTAAGCTAAAAATCAAAGAAAGAAGTGGACATTGTTCACAGATCAGCTCCTTATTTAAATAAGAGAAACAGTCTATCAGTTAAATTCAGATCCTTTGTCACACTCACATGGAGCGATCCACTGCTCATACAACTTTAACATGAAAAGATTTCATTGTGTGAAAACCAGAACCTTTAAAAAAAAAAGATAATAAAATTCTAGTTACACAACTGGACAACATCACAAAGCTGTCTGGATTGTGGAAACCACTCTCTTCTTGTCATGGATAATAAGGCATGGGGTTTTGCTTGCTTTGATTAATTTCAGAATATTGCAGAGAACCCGCATAATCCCTAAGATAGAAAAGGAGAGAAGGAGAGGCGATGGGCAATGATAAAAGCGTAGTAATGGAGCAGAAGCTGTGTTTCATCTGCTGTAGAAAACCCCTCAAACTAATTTCATTTCGGCAAGTACTAGCCACAATAAGGGTCAACACGCAAAAATGTCCTTTCACTCTGGGGCTTAAGTTATATGCACCGACATTGAGCAAAGCAAAACAAAAACTGTAACATGTCGCCATGACTGTGATCAAATATATAACACAGCCAGAGAAAGTGCGCATTCCCTTTTCTCAAATCACAGCAGCCATTATTTATACAAGTACTGAATATGGAAAAGGCTCTGACAAATTTACAGTGGTGTTTGGATGGATGAGGATGGCGGATGATGGATGAGGGAGACAGAGGATTCCCTTATTAAAGCATCAAATTCTTCCCTAAATATCAAAGAGACAGCCACAACGGCACTGCTTCATACTCAAAATTACATAAACCAAACGTGTTAAATGTTCGCCTTTAATAGAAAAAGGCAGGATTTTCTCCTAATAAATATTGTTTTTTGTACTACGGCATTAAGTACCTTTCCTTTTCTGCATAATGTTGACTTCAACATATATGCCTATCACACAAGAATAAATGTGACAATTCACAAGTATAAATGAATGCCAACAAAAACTGAGTAGCAATCGCAAGCACATTATTCTGTTCTAAAATTTTAGTAAATAGTTTCAGCAGGTTTAATCTTCCAAATGTATTTTTGGTATCTTTCTTGACAGGACAGTAGCTCTTAAGGGAAACTCACCATTCACTGCATGTATGGTTTTTTAATGTGCCCAGATAAAAATATAGAGTTGAAAGCACTGCAGCGCCCACTAGTGGAAATATTAGGAAAAAAGAAAGTATAAAATAAAAAGCATCTGCTTTAAAAACCATTTGTGTGACCATCAACTTCTTGCTGTAACTGCAATGATAATAGAGGTATGCACAAAGGTTAAAACTTTATTCTGCAAGTCTCAACTTCTCCTTCATGTGATCCTACTGTAAAGTTAACTGTACACAGAGAAATGGATTTGGAAGCATTGAAGATATCTTTTAAATTAACAAAATGGCCTGTGTCTAATGAACCTTGACCTAGACAAAGTGAAAGTTTTTCTCAGTAAAAAGAAATACCTCTTTACTACTCTAGCCAATCCTACCCAAGTCAAATAACCCCTTGGTCTGTTGCAAATTGTTAGCACAGTGTGTTTTTAACAGGAACAGATCTGGTCTACTCAAAGCCTGAAATGACATCATTGTGAATGGGTCTTTTAGCATTAGCACAATGTAATGTGTAATACAATAGCAATCTGATTATAATTTACCAGGCAGCAATGTTTATGTATTCCAAGTGTTACCAGCTCTTTTCTTTTTTAATGAAAAACAAGCCTCGTTTTGTACTTTTAATGTTTCTGTTTAAGCACAGTGGTGATTAAGTCCCAGATCAATGTATCTATGACAGGTAAAAGCAAAGTTACTACTTTAACTTGATTTCTGAGTAATTCATACACTTTTAAGTACTTATTTGAGCTTTCTTTGAAAAGAATATATGAGACAAAATTCATTCAGAAAACTGTTAAATAACAAAACATTCCTATCTCGTTAGCCCAAAATGTTACTTAGCATGACTATTTTGAAAAAGCAAACATGAGCCATGGAAATCAAAGCGATAAAGCAATTGTTAAGATTTAGAAGCATACAGAACTAAAATTAGACATTGTAACATATGTGAACTGGAGGTATAATAGTTTATCAGCAAATCATCTGGATTTCATTGCTCACTTTATCTGATAATGAAAGGAATCTGTGATAGAGAATTAATGGTGAGTAATTCTGAAAACCAACGATCCTGTCCTAGAGTTTTCTCCTCAGTTTTAGTTCTCTGCTTGGTCACACCTTTCCTACCAGGTCCTGGCCCACACAGATCTCAAACTCAAACCTAGCCCCACAGGTTGTTGTTGTTTTTCCTTTTTCTAATGTGAACCATATATTTCAGTCTTTACGGAATTAGTTACAATATTGCTTTTTTTTATATTTCTTGGTCCCCAGGCATGTGGGATCTTAGCTCCCCAACCAGGGATCGAACCCACAGCCCCTGCATTGGAAGAAGTCTTAACCACTGGATCACCAGCAAAGTCCCTAGATGCCATCTTAATGCAACAAAAAGTGTCATGGGGAGAAAACAGAGAGAGGGGTTGGGGGAAGCTACCCTAAGAAAAGATCTTTCAGGAAATTAAAAGAAAGGAACTATTATTTACAATTGGTTCTGCTTTGTTTTTCTTGATTAAAGACCTATTTGGATCCAACACTAGCATAATCTACTTCCTTTACTTGGTTAAGAGCAACGACAGAACAGCGATAGGAGAGGAGGCAGAATGGAGCTGCTGCCCCTGCTTCGCCTTAGCATTTTGTTCCGGATTTGGAATAATTAACCAGTCACAGGTTTGGCTAAGTACATAACAAAATACACAGAAAGGGAGGGAAGGGAACAGAAAAAAAAAAATATTCTCAGCCACATTCCCAGCATTCTCAAAATGCCATTCCCAATTGCAACTTGAGTTCTTTGAGAAATAAAAACAAGCAGTAAATGAACTGTGATAAATACCAATAAACTGGCCTTCCTGCCTTCAGGAGAAAGTCCAATGGGGCTTCTATGAAAGGAATAAAATTTTACTTCTGCACCAGGCTGTAATATAGGCACCAAAAATATGACACTTCTACTTTATAAAAACAACAAACTTGCACCCACTTTTTATCAATACTGTAAGTTAAATGAATGTGTTCACAATTATTGGGAGATTTTTTTCAAATACTTAAAGGATATTTCACTCATCAGAGACTGCCTGCCAATGTCAATCTCTATTCTTTAGCCAACCTCTGTTTTCTAATGCTTCACTAAGAGTATATCTTTTCGAGATATCTTTCTGTAATAAATGCCAAAATAAAGATAATTTTTTATAGGTAATCCCTCAAAGACTATTCCCGAAAATGTCTTCTACTGAATGCTAATTACACTGAATTTAATAGGTCCTCTTTGGAAAAAGGGAGACGACGATTTCAGTGGACAAGAAGGGCTGGAAAATATTGGCTTAAATAATATTAAATAGTTTTTTAACTACAAATATTCTAAGAATCTTGAATATGCTCATGGACACTATCAACCTCCAATAGGTTGGACAAAGTATTTCCCAAGAAACCCATTACAAGAGAAAGCACACATAGGAAAATATCAACTTGAACCTAAGATGGTTCAATATAATAAAAACAGTAACAAGAACAATAAATAATGGTGATGTTAGAACAGTGAGTAATTCCTAATAAGCACAGCACTACTCTCAATACATTACTGATATTACTTATTTCACTCCTCAAAACAACTCCAGGAGATTCTCTACTTAACAAATGAGGAAACTAGGAGAGGAATGAGTTAAGTAAGTTTCCCAGGCTAATAAGTGGTGGAGATGGAATTTGAACCCAAGCAGTTTTATTTGGAGGTGTTTTTAGTCGCTAAGTCATGTCCGACTCTTGTGAGCCCATGGACTGTAGCCCGCCAGGCTCCTCTGTCCATGGGATTTTCCAGGCAAGAATCTGGAGTGAATTGCCATTTTCCTTCTCCAGGGGATCTTCCCAACCCAGGAATTGAACCTGGGTCTCTTGCATTGCAGACGGATTCTTTACTGACTGAGCTATGAGGGAAGCACATTTATTTGGAGACTATGTTCTAAAGCAGGCCACATTGCTACTACAACACAGAAAACACGAGGACCTAGGAAACAACCCAAACTGATAGTGATCGGACCTCCAGGTCTCTTCCTCAAACTTGCTGCCTGGGTCTCAGCCTTCAGTTCCTCTGTTTGCTCCCATTGTAGCATCTGAAGTACAGCAATTAATGGACTGTCCAAAAGGCAGCAATTAATGGATTGTCCACAGTGCCTTTGTTTGTGGCTAACAGAATGGATCCATTATCACCACTGACTTAGGAGGCTCAGGAGATGGGTGGGCATGGGAGAAGCAATTCTAGGAAAGCTTATTTGACTGATCCCCAGACAGGTGCCACAAGAGGGAGGCCTGAAGACTCAACAAAAGACTTGAATACATGGAGGTCTATGCTTTGCTATGGAAAGCAAAACTTTATTTCAAGGTGGAAATGCACCTTAAAACAATCTCTGAACTAAATATAATATCAATCAAAAGCTCCAGCAGAGCATTTCTTAGCAGTTGGCAAGCTGATCTGAAAATTCACACGGAAGCAAACAAATCAAAATAGCCAAGGCAATTTTTAGCAACAAATTGTGACAAAACACATATGGGAAAAAGTGAAAAGACAAGTCACAGAGTAGATGGAGTTATTTTCCACAATATAATTAACACAGTACTCTGATCAGAACATAGGAAGAATTCCTACATACTTATAATAAAAAAGAAACTTGATGGAAAAAAAATGGGCAGAGAAAATGAACAGGCAATTAACATAAGAACAACTCCAAATAAACTGTAAATTTATGAAAAATGTTCAAACTCATCAGAAATAAGAGAAATTCAAATTAAAACAATACTAAAATGTCATCTTATGTCCATCAGGTTGGTTTAAAAAGTAAGTAGGCCTGATACACAAAGTGCCAGTAGAAAGAGAGGAAATTACAACTTCTGTACACAACTGGAGGAATAAACTTGAGGGACATTTGGCAGTTCCTATAAAGATGAAGATGTACATACTCTATTTCTAACAATCAATCCTAGAGAAATAGTTGCACATGCTCCAGAAGGCATGTAATAAGGATATTTACTTCAGCATGCTCATTTGAACAGAAAAAGGAAAGAAGCAGAAGCTAACAAGAATGGGTAATCTAATTTATTCATTCATTGGGATACCATAGGGTGGATGAAAATAAAAGAATTATTCTAAAAATTTAAACATGGCTAAACCCCAAAACTACAATGTTGGATAAAGTGCAGCAATTTACATATTTTTAAAAAATATATCATTTTTAGACTTTTATATTTGAAGCAAGAAAGAAAACATCCTTGGAAATGATATAAATAGAATATCATTAGAATGATACAATTAGAATATAAAATTAGAATAGTGGTTATCTCTAGGGAGTGTGAGAGGGAATTTGATATATGTAATACTCTATATTTTTAAGTGAAATATTTGTTTTGTTTTGTCATATACATTCATTCATCTTATTTTTTAAATTCCACATATAAGTGATAACCTACTTGTCTTTATCTTATGTCACTAAGCACAGTAGTCAGTGCTCAAAAAAAAAAAAAACCATGAATTTTTTTCACATATATCGAACAAATAATCCTAAAAGTTCTCTGGAACCACACACGACCCTGAACTGTGTGTGGGTCACAATCTTGAGAAAAAGAATGAAGCTGAATGTATCATGCACCCTGACTTCAGACTATACTACAAAACTACAGTAATCAAAACAACATGGTACTGGCACAAAACAAGCACACAGATGAATAGAACAGAGCGGAAAGTCCAGAAATAAACTCAGGAACTATGGTCATTCAATCTACGACAAAGAAGACAAGAACATGCAATGAAGAAAAGACAGTCTCTTTGATAAATAATCCTAGGGAAACCGGGCAGCTATATGTAAAAAAAATAATAATATAAGATTAGAACATTTCCTCATACCACATACAAAAATAAATTCAAACTGAATTAAAGACCTAAATGTAACGATGGATACTATAAAACTCCTAAAAGAAAACAAAGGCAGAATGCTCTTTGACATAAATCATAGCAATATGTTTTTGGATCTATCTCCTAAAGTAAGACAAATAAAAGCTAAAACAAATAAATGGGGCTTAATTCAACATAAAGACTGCACATCAAAGGAAACCATCAATAAAAACAAGACAACCTACTGAATGTGAGAAAATATCTGTAAATTATATGAACCATAAAAGATCAATATCCAATATATATAAACAGTTTATATAAATCAATGTCAAAAACAAATAACCTGATTTAAAGATGGGTAGAAGACTTGAACAGACATTTTTCCAAAGACGATATACAGGTAGTGTAGCCACTATGGAAAGAGTATGGAGGTTTTACAAAAGCTAAAAATAGAACTACTATATGGTCCACCAATTCCACTGCTGGATATATATCCAAAGCAAATGAAAACACGAATTCAAAAAGATACATGCAGCTGAATGTTCATAGCAGTATTATTAATCATTAAAAAGAGTAATGACACTTTGCCATTTACAACAACAAAAGTATTGCTCATGTTGGGAGTTTGGCTGTGAGACATATATGTGCCTCAGACCCAGAGCAGCATCTGAGCAGGACAGGGCCAGCCACTGCTGTTGCTTATACAGGCAGCTCATCAGCAACAGCTGAGATATCTGACCCCAGTCCATCCTTGATTAATTTGCAACTCACATATCTGTAAAATTCTACAAGTATATTTTCTGTTGACAAACAATAAACACAGCCACTTCACAACAGGATAAAAAAAAAAAAAGCTGATGAAATTCAGAGTGGTGATTTTTTTAAGTGAAATGATAAACAATGGCAAAGATCTGTTAAAGCTAGGTGGTAAGTAAGGAGTACTATTTTTATATTTTATTTGAAATATTAATGTAAAACATTTTAAATTTTCAAGAAAATGTGATCAATACATTATCTCAAAATAATTTTGACCTCCTAGTCCTAATGCCTAAAAGAAATTAAGCTACCTGACTACCACAAAAACCAGTAAATAGCCTCTCACAAAAGCATCTCAGGATCTGATGACATTTGAAGGAAGTTGAACATGGGATCTTTGCTTCTAAGAGTTATCTGGCCCTCTTCTAGAACTGCACAATCAATGTCCCCAGAAGGAATGAAGGCAATGATCCTAGCAAAAGGACAGGAGACAACGTAAAAAGGATCCCTGTAAACTCGGCAACCTGGTGAAAAATGTTTTTTCTGGGTGCTAAGACTGCTTTGTTTCAGCTGCAAACTACCCATGTGTTAAGTGGCATGTCAGTCAAGCTCTCTGAGCCTCAATTCTTTTATCTGGAAAACAGTAAGGATAGCAAAGGTGATAAGAGGCTCATACAAATAGTTGCAAAAATTTAAATATACTAATATATGTGACAGTACTTATGACAGATTATTTTCTCCAAAGATGGTGACAACAGTATACCCCATCCCACACATTGTTCTAACAATGTGACACTGACACCCCTCCACTGAGAGGCAGGGTTTAGTTCCCACCCACTATGACTGTGGTCTTAGTGATACTGTGATGACATCTGAGGCTATAAACAATAAAAGGCAAAACAGTTTCTGTCTGCTCTTCTGTCTTGGATACTCACCTTTGGGGACTAGCTGCCACGTTGTGAGGAAGCCATAGATCGCATGAGAGGCTACATGTAGATGTTCTGGGCCACACACAGCCCCTGATGAGGTTCTAACTGACAGCTAGCGTCACCACAACAGGAGTGACTGTTCAGAGGATCTGACACCCCATTCATCCAGCCATCCCAACTGATGCTGAAAGAAACAGAGATGAATATCCTCATGAAAACCTGCTCAAACTGTAGATTCATGAGCAAAATGATGGCTGCCATTGATTAGAACCCATAAGCACTGCAGTTTCATTTCCCAGTTATAAATAAATGGGGTAGTGTTTTCTAAATCATTATTAATATCATACTATCCATGATAATTATTAAAATATCACGATCATTAATTCATGTGTAAAACAAGGGAGATGGACAATGTTAAGAGTTTCCAGATTTCAGAAATTTTAATTGCATCTTCATGGATTTGCTATATCCCATCCCACTGAAGTGTTACCTAATAGTTCTTATTAAATAACTAACTTTTAAAAACAACTTTGTTTAAAATTAATCTTTAGAACAAAATCTTATTGTCATTGCATTTTTCTAATTGGTTTTATTAAACAATACTAACTATATATCAACATTTTCTCTTTAACTTCAGTAGCTGAAGTAATGTAATATTAATGTAATATTTAATTAGAATACATATTCAGTTCAGTTGCTCAGTCATGTCCAACTCTTTGTGACCCCATGAATCACAGCATGCCAGGCCTCCCTGTCCATCACCAACTACTCCCAGAGCTTAGTCAAACTCAGGTCCATCAAGTCAGTGATGCCATCCAGCCATCTCACCCTCTGTCGTCCTCTTCTCCTCCCACCCTCAATCTTTCCCAGCATTACGGTCTTTTCAAATGAGTCAGCTCTTGGCATCAGGTGGCCAAAGTATTAGAGTTTCAGCTTCAACATCAGTCCTTCCAATGAACATACAGGACTGATCTCCTTTAGGATGGACTGGTTGGATCTCCTTGCAGTCCAAGGGACTCTCAAGAGTCTTCTCCAACACCACAGTTCAAAAGCATCAATTCTTTGGCACTCAGCTTTCTTCACAGTCCAACTCTCACATGTATACATGACCACTGGAAAAACCATACGCTTGACTGGATGGACATTTGTTGGCAAAGTAATGTCTCTGCTTTTTAATGTGTTATCTAGGTTGGTCACAACTTTCCTTCCAAGGAATAAGCGTCTTTTAATTTCATGGCTGCAGTCATCATCTGCAGTGATTTTGGACCCCCAAAAAATAAAGTCAGCCATTATTTCCACTGTTTCCCCATCTATTTGCCATGAAGTGATGGGACCAGATGCCATGATCTTCGTTTTCTGAATGTTGAGCTTTAAGCCAACTTTTTCACTCTCCTCTTTCACTTTTATCAAGAGGCTTTTTAGCTCCTCTTCACTTTCTGCCATAAGGGTGGTGTCATCTGCATATCTGAGGTTATTGATATTTCTCCCAGCAATCTTGATTCCAGCTTGTGTTTCTTCCAGTCCAGCGTTTCTCATGATGTACTCTGCATATAAGTTAAATAGGCAGGGTGACAATATACAGCCTTGACGTACTCCTTTTCCTATTTGGAACCAGTCTGCTGTTCCATGTCCAGTTCTAACTGTTGCTTCCTGACCTGCATACAGATTTCTCAAGAGGCAGGTCAGGTGGTCTGGTATTCCTATAGAAAGTGTCTTATTCTAGATTCCCCCACATCTAGAATATACCCTGGCACCAAGGCAAATCTGATGAGTGGATGAGTGAATGAATGAATGAGTGACACTCAGCCAGGGCCCAGTGAGATGAGATAGGCTTTGGTTTCTTATCAGAAACCCAAGCTTCTATTCAGCGTCAGTGCCCATCACCCAGGTGCTCCAGTGACTCGGCATCCCTAGATGGCTTTTATCTATAACATGGGGTTGATAGGGTCTCTCTTGCAGGATTGCTGTGAAAATTAAAAGCAGTTTATCAAGTGCCTGGGACACAGTAACAGATGCTCCATAAATTTAAGAAAAATAACAGGGCTCCTATGATAGATTTCTAGGCTTCTCTGGTGGCTCACATGGTAAAGAATCTGCCTGCAATGAGGGAGACCTGTGTTTGATTCCTGGGTCAGGAAGATCCCCTGGAGAAGGACCCAGCAACCCACTCCAGTATTCTTGCCTGGAGAATCCCATAGACGGAGGAGCCTGGTAATAGGTCCATAGGGTCGCAAAGAGTCGGACATGACTGAAGGGTTACTTTACTTTTTTTTTTTTTTTATGATAGAATCTCTATCCCCTCTGAGTCACCTTCTGGCACTCTCTGTTCTGGGGAGTGTGCACTAAAGCTGGCTGCAATTATTCTTACAGTGAAACTAAGCTTACTTTGATAGACGGTTAGTAATGATCAAGGCTTAAGGGAGGATTGGTCCTCAAATCAACTAGTAGCCAGATCCGGGCAAACTCAATTCCTTCTGGAGGCTGTGTAGCCCATTCCCATCTTTGTTCCCCAGGTAACCAAGACTATATATAGAAGTCAGTCTTACTGCAGTGTGGGAAATTAGAAATCAGGAAAAGCCACCCACCCCCCAACTTTTGAGCACAGGTGCAATATTCTTGCCTGAAAAATCCTATGGACAGAGTAGCCTGGCTGGTTATAGTCCATCCAGTTGCAAAAAGTTGGACACAACTGAGTGACTGAGCACAACACACCACTTCCTCCACCCATCCTCAACCTCTAGGCACTGTTCCAAGAGCTTTATGTAAATCCATCCGTGGGATCCTCACAACAGCCCATTTTATGGGTGTAGAAAGTGAGTAAAAAGTGGAAATGGCTCGATCGTGTCCAACTCTTTGCCACCCCATGGACTATACAGTCCATGGAATACTCCAGGCCGGAATACTAGAGTGGGTAGTGTTTCCTTTCTCCAGGGAATCTTCCCAACCCAGGGATTGAACCCAAGTTTCCTGCATTGCAGGCAGATTCTTTACCAGCTGAACTGGTGAAGAATCCACTTGCAATGCAGGAGACCCTGGGTCAAAAAGATCCTCTGGAGAAGGGATAGGCTACCCACTCCAATATTCTTGGGCTTCTCTTGTGGCTCAGCTGGTAAAGAACCAGCCTGCAATGCTGGAGACCTGGGTTCAATCCCTGGATTGGGAAGATCTCCTGGAGAAGGGAAAGGCTGCCCGCTCCAGTGTTCTGGCCCGGAGAATTCCATGGACTATACAGAGTCAGACATGACTGAGAGACTTTCACTTTCACTTTAGGCTTCCCTGATAGCTCAGTTGGTAAAGAATGTGAGGCCCAGAGAAATCAAGCCCTCAGCCCTGGGTCGTCCATCTCTAAGCAGCAGAGCCAGACTCGCTTCCTGGCAGGCTGGTGACGGAGCTGAGGCCCTGACCATTACTCTTCACTGCCTCTCCCTCATACTGGTGTTGGAATCTCACAGTTTACATCCAGACTCTCATGGCTCCTTGTAGTGCCCTGAGGGGATTCTTCTGCCCACGCTGATGTGGGAAACGAAAGAAACCCACTGCTCTGGACACCATTCTGGGCTTCTCTCCTGCCTTTCACCCCAAACCGTGGCACAGTGCATCACTGCCAAAAGGCCAGACACTCCATTCAGCAAACACTGACCCTACATGAGGCCAGGCCAAGTCCTGAACTGGGCACCCAGAAGACAGGAGTGGACCAGAGCTGCAGAAGGTGCTATGCCTGGGGAGGGCGGAGCATGGAGACTTGTCTGTAACCATGGGGAAGGAAATATGCAAAGTAAATTCCTCAAGGTGGTCATTTCCTTCTGGGTTATCAAGAAGGCTCCTTGGAGCAGAGTGTGTACCTGCCATGCTCCTGAGCTGAGCCCCACATTCCCACACCTCCCACCTGGGAGCCAATAAGAAGGTGTCTTGAGCCTCCTCTGCCTATTGAAGGAGGCCTTCTCCTCAGCCCTGTTTCTGATTCAGCCTGCCTTGACTCTCTTTCTCAGCTCAACCAGGTCTATACAGAATTTCTCCACAACAGCTGTCCTTTTCCCAGCCCCTGGACCTCTCTGAACCAGGCCCCTTGAATCTGACCCTCAGGACCATGCAAGGTCCCCACTGGAATTCACTGACTCTTCCCTCCCAGGCCTGGCAGCTGGCCTCAGTCATGGAGAGATTGGAAAGGACATAACTAAGACCAGGATGTGCCCCCAGAGCCCCCTGGGCTTCCTTCCTCTCCCGGAAGCTGATGGCCCCTTTGCCCAACGTGTTTTGTTTTTCTCAGATCTTGTGGCTATTGTCTCAAAGGAACCTTTGGGGATCGTGCTTGTGAGAACTGATGACTTCTAGGTGATTTTCACTTGAGCAAATCTCCTTGACTTCCCAACGTGGGAGTTATCTGTGTGCAGTGCACAGGGAATAGAGAGGTATATTGATGAAGAAGAGAATTGATTTCCTTGACACAGATAATGGATCTCAAGCTTTCATGAGAAAATGAGAAAAGACTGGAAGATGGGAACTTCTCTCCCAATGTCCCAGGATCCCAAAGTGTTTGCAGGTGAGGTCCTAGAATTGCACCTTCACTGGTTCCCAGAGAGAACTCCCAAGGATGGTCCTGGGTAGAGTCCAGCCAAACTGCCAGTCAGTAATTTTGCTTCTCCTCCCTTCTACTCAGCAAATGGACCACACAGTGCCGCTTGTGAGAAGACTCCCATCTCTGAGCCCTCCTCTTCCTTATTTTGCCACCATGATTTTAAAGAGAGCTTAATAATCAGCCACAAGAGTTAGGCCCCTGTCCTAGGTGTCATCTCAGAACAGCCCCTCCACATTGCATGTTTCTGCCTGCTGTCCCCGGATTCAGACTCAGGGTCCTCTGATCTTGGCCTCTGCACACCAGCTCCCACCACCTGCCTGGGCCTCTTTTGTACCCATTTAGCTGATCAACTGGCCTCTGCCCACTGTCCAAGACTCTTGACTTCATAAATCCTCAGTCTGGGCAGACTGGGCAGCCTCCTCTGCCTCTGACCAGGAAGACCTTCAGCTAACTAAGGCCCTGACCTTAACTGTGACCAGCCAGCCCACAGCCCAAGCTGCCACAGACCCACGGCAGCCAATATGACAACACGACCTGCCCAGAAGTCCCGAGGCTCCTTAGGCTCCTTCCTCTCCTCTCCAGGCTTGAGTTCTGGGGCCGGACAGTCGAGCAGAGGAGTGAGCATTAGGGAATGTATCTTTGCTTTCCAGGTGGTGCTAGTGGTAAACACCCGCCTGCCAATGTAGGAGATGTAAGAGACACGGTTTGATCCCTGGGTCGGGAAGATACCCTGGAGGAAGGCATGGTAACTCATTCCGATATTCTTGCCTGGAGAATCCCACATGGACAGAGGAGCCTGGCAGAATATGGTCCATAGGGTCACAAAGAGTTGGACACGACTGAAGTGACCTAGCATAGCATAGCACAATGCGTCTTCACTTATCCTTGTAGTTATTCAGGCATTCACCCATGTGTTATTCAGTCAACAACATTTACTGAGCACCTACTTGATGCTGAGCCGTATCTTAGTCTTCAGGCATATAGTGACAAATAAGACCCAATCCCTGTCCTCAGGGCTCCAATTGTGATGATGGAAAAATGCAGAAGGCAGAAAAAGTTTAGAGGAGAAACATCCTTCCCTGCTTCAGGAGATCCCAGAATGCATCACAGAGGACAAGTGTTTCAAGTTGAAGGATGAATAGCAATTCTTTGGGACAGAAAAGCATGGCAGTCGTGAACATGTTCCATCCCCACTGATGATGTCTCAGGGACAGTGGTGATGCCTGGATGGAGAAGATGCTCAGAAAAATCGCATCATATAAGATAGAGTCAGTTCTCTAGGGCAGGGGGAAAAGGCATCATTCTTGTTCCTCTGCCTCAAACCTGTAAACCAGTTGGAATCCCTTGGGAGGGAGGTCTTGAAAAAGACTGAAGCTTCTGTCCCACCCTGCAGAGATCCTGATGTCCTTGGCCTGAAATGCTGTCTAGTCATTGGAATCTTTATATCCTCCCCAGGTGATGCCAATGCACAGCTATGTTTGAGAACCACTGATTTAGAACAATGCTTCGCAAACTTCACGTGTCAATCCATTCAAGAGATCCTGTTGAAATGCAGCTTCAGATGCAGCAGGTCTGGAGCAGGAACTTAGATTCTGCATTTCTAACGAGTTCCTGGTGATTCCAGTCTGTTGGTCTGGGGATCACACTTTGAGTAGCAAGCGTCTCTGAGGCTGAATGCCCAGATCAATTCAAGAAGTCTCAGCATCATGCCTGCACCCAA
>SJXQ01010135.1:113168-234990 GCA_006408695.1 Aepyceros melampus | reverse complement strand
AGGTGGTGGGGAGCAGGAGGAGGGGAACTTCACTATTTACCCACGTTTTTAAGAGCTGGCACAGCATACCTGTCCCCGCCAGCTGCCTGTCCACCCAGCTGCACTCAAGGCCAAGGGGCAGCCCAAGAGGCCTGGCGAGCCAGCTGACAGCCCAGCGCGGAGGGTGGCGGCTGCTGTCTTGGCAGGAGCTGCCTTCTGGGTAAACATTGTTCCGCGTTTTTTTCTTTTTTTCTCTTCAAACAAGCCCTTCCCAGCGCTGGCCACATAACCCTAGACAAGGCCTCTCAGTGCTGTTGACACAAAGGCACAAATGGTGTCATTCCAGCCCAGAGATAAAACTCTGATCCTCCCATAATGGGGGGCATTTCCTCTTGGGAAGAACACCAGCCCGTCGGGCAATTCAACAAGCCCAGGCTAAGCCCTGCCCTCCGGCGAGGCTCCAGTTTGCTGTTGTTTGCGGTGGATTTCTTTCTCCCCAAAGCTCGGCTTGTCTTCTGTGCCTCCGTCAGCAAATATGTCAGCCTCAGACAATAGCCTCTTTCTGCAGACAATGGTCAGCGCGAGGAATGTCGCAGGAGGGCAGGACTTGAGAAGGGACAATCAGCTTTCAGAATCCAGTGGCCGAGTGGGTGCTGCAGGGAGAGTCCTGCTGTCACCAGGGCAGCCTCCTCAAAGACACCATTTAGAGGACACACAGCCCCAGAAAAAATGTATGCCTTGGGCAGCGGTGCAATCAGAGGGTCCTTAGCCAGCCGGCGGCTGTGGGCTGACTCCTGTTACCTGCAAATGGGCTTTCCGGAGGCTCCTGCGGCCACAGCCCCTGCCCTGTAGGCTTTGTTTAATGAGAAAACAAAGTCACCCCCAAATCAGACCGCTACCGGCTGTTCCCCGCACCGCCCCTCCTGCAGTACCCAGCCTGGGCCTCCATTGGTCAGCTCTCCAGAAAAGAAAAGGCTTATTCATCTCCCTAAGGTGGAAACTCGCTTTCTCTGGGGTTGGGGGGGCAGTGGAAATTGTGTAACGTTTTGTAGTGGAATCGCCTGTAGTTCTCAAGGTCCTTTGGAAAAAGAAAAACAGATAAGGGGGGTGGAGGCTGGAGTCAGCGCTGGCAGCCTGCTCGCTAGATTCGTTCACTGCGGGATGACTCTTCTGACACAGGCCACGGGCCTCAACGTCATGTCAGCTGGTCCCTGGATTCCAAGGCCCCTCACTGCCGTAGGAAAATAAAAAACACTTGGGGGCAGAGAGCGAATCACACATTCATTGGTTCATTCCACTAGCAACCACGCCTGACACATAGTAGGAACTTAGGGACCAGTTGTGGGATGAATGCAATGCTTCTTAACATTGGATTCTCTCTCTCTGCTTAAAAAACCTTCAATAGCTCCCCATTGCTTCTAGTATAAATTTCATTTTTTTTTTAACATTGCCTGCGTCTTGTCACCTGGCCCCTCAAATACTCCAATCCTAGAGTTCCCTCTTTTCTCCTCCACATTCCCCACCAACACACCCATCTACCCCACCCCACCATCCCCACACACACAGGCTACTACTGTTTCCTGCACCAAAACACACTGTAAGAGCCTCCAGGCCTTGGTCCCTCCAGTCCCAAGGCCCTGTCCCAGCTTCCTATACAGATTTGGAGAGCTCCTCCCCTTCAGACTCACCTCCAGTGTTTGCCCCTCCTCCTAAGTGCCATCATGATGCTTCCGACCCCATGGCCTTGCTCTTGTCCGTGGCCCTATCATAGTGACATTTACCATACATTATAGTATCTGTCCCAACCATATGTGGACTCCTTGAGAGCAGGGCCTGAGTCATACTTCACCTGCTATGCAGAGTGGGGTCCCAGGGCCTGGTCCATTGTGGTTCTCAGGAAGTAGGGGGCCAGCTAGCCCTGATGTGCCCAAGACAGCCCCTGGAAGTCCCACATCCCAGGAAACAGCCCCAGTCCTGGGCCAACCTGGACCACTTGTACCCTTGTTAGTGTAGTAATGAATGAATAAATGCCCAAGTCACCATTCATTCAACACATGTCTTCTAAACCCTTTGAGCCCAGCCCCATGCTCATCCCTCTGCAGGACATTTCTAGCAAACATCTAGCAAACATCCAGCACCTCTTCCAAACAACTCCACTGCTCAGCACTGTGAAGGGATGAATCTTTGCTGCTGAATGAGCTTTAAGTCCATTAGGCACCTTTCCTTGGTCCTTGTTTATCTTAGTGGCTATCCCAGCAAGAAGCCACATTGTTTATAATGCATCTGTTGACATCTGTCTTATCTCCCCAGATTTGCCCCTGGTCTCCCCGGATCTGCTGACCTCCAAAAGGATGATCCCTCTAGCCCCAAGAGTTGAATTCTTTTCTAAGGTTTTATAAGTCAAAAGATCCACACTAGAGCTTTGGTGTTCCCAACACAGCCCCCAGCCCCAGGCCTTCAGAACAGGAGTGATCACAGCCTGGCCCCATTTGTCTGTTCAGTCTCCCTCAGACCCTCAGGCAGCTTGGACCCATCTGTTTCCCAGTTCTAGGTCAAATCAAGCTGGGAAAGGATCAGGCTTCATCTGACCTGAGATGGCTGTGGCATCTGGCTAGCTCCTCCATCCCACCTCCTCCCCATCCTGGCCAAATGAGCCAAAATCCCCCACCCCCTCTGGTGGGCTACAGGGACTCCATCTCTCCTAGAGGGTGATTTCAGAGCTTCTGGGAAGTGTGACCATGTGGAAGCCACAAAGACAGACACATCTGTCTTGAATCACAGCTCAGCCATTTAGCTGGGTGATTTCAGGTAAGTTACTTAACCTCTCTATGCAGCCTCATTTAAACAGGGAGGTTTATACTATCCACTTTGCAACATGATTATAAAGATGATAGGAAATTGACAAGACATTCATGGCATCCAGCTCAGTGTCTAGCATACAGTAGCTGCTGTGGAAGCTACTCCTCTCATTTTCAACACAAAGGGGATAAATAGCCAGTTAGAGTGACTCTATTTAGGATCTTGGAGCCAGGCCAGAGTGAGTTCAACATCTCACTCTGCTGGCTTGAGAAGGGACAGGTCACTGGAAGGGATTTCCAAGTTTTGTCCCTTCTAAAATGTCCTTTCCTCTAGAAGAAGGGACCGAAATGCAAAAGTTGCACCAAGATGGATAGAAGTTGTTCATTTAAATTGGAATGTTCCATAGAGGGCTTCCCGGGCTGCATAGTGGTAAAGAATCCACCTGTCAATGCAAGAGAGGCAGGAGACATGGGTTCGATCCCTGTGTCAGGAAGATCCCCTGGAGTAGGAAATGGCAACCTGCTCCAGTATTCTTGCCTGGAAAATTCCATGGACAGAGGAGCCTGGCAGGCGACAATTCATGGGGTTACAAAAGAGTCAGACATGACTGAGTGACTGAGTTGAATACACATTCCATAGAATCTTTGGTTAACAAAGGACAAGAAAAATAAATATCAACAGAGGGACTTCTTTTTAATCTTTTCTCCCAAAATCCACAATAGAAATGTTAAAATTTGCCAAAATTTGATTTTAAAGCATGGCTGGAAGCCAAATGTAAAGCATCTTGATGTTAACATTCGGAGGTCACACTTGGAAGAAGCAGTGGTCCTTTCATTGCCCATGTAAAAAAATAATAATAATAATTTCTTTTCATCTAGAAGTGATCCCCTGGCTCTCCAGAAGGCCAAGTCTGTGCATTGTTGTATCCATGACCATTTACCTTTGAAAAATGCATGTATTTAACCAGCCTGATCCTTTCACATTGCCCACTGCTTTAATCTGTCATTCCAACAATTCTTAGTTCACCTTTCAGCTTCTTCCTCTCCATATAATTTGAATGCCCCTATTTATTCCTGGGTTGCTTCTGTGAACACTCTTGACTTTTTATGAAACCAAAATTAATAGCTTTACACCCTAAGAATTCAGGAATGAGCTGCAAAACTATACCTTTGGAAAGTCCTTCTAAGATTTTTTCCAAATTAATTGCTTGAGGGAAATCTTTTTGTTAGGACATGCATGTCTGTGTCTGGACTCACATGTGTTTAAGACTGTATCATGTGTACAAGTGCAGTGCAGGACCAGAAGAGATGATATCAAAATGGCCAGGACATTGTGCAGCAGATATAACACAAAGGAACTCTGTGTCAACAGCAGGGGCTTTCGATCACACTCTGTGGCGTTATAAGTCAGGTTGGAGAAAAACTGGGAATTAACTGGAACAGCCACGAAGACGACTTTTGACACATCATGTCTCATGTGGTACTAATTTTTTTCCCAATTAGTCTTTTGAAATACTTGCATTTGTTCCTCACTAATTTCTGGGTAATTGTCTACTTTGGAACTCTCACAAAGTCGGTAGGCATTTGAGAACCATGATGACCTGTGACCTTCGACCCAAGGTGATCTTTACTTGAGGGGAATCCATGAAAGATTGATTTGAGCAGAGCTGAGTTAGACAAACAAGCCATTCACATAACTCTAAATCCAGAGGCAAATCAGGTAAAAATGTTAGCAACCTTTGTGGCTTGGAATTTCCTGTCTTCACAGGCTGGAATTAGAATAATTCTGTCCTAGCCTCAGCCAGAGTGGATGAAGAAGTTTCTGGATCTTTAAATAGCCCCCTAGAATCAATCATCCAAAGGCCCATCCTAGTCTCCATCGATGGGTAAGCTGGCTTCTTGCCAAATTCTTTTTCAAAGGAAACTAAAGGGTGCCTTTTACATGATTTCAAACAAAAACTCTACATACTTCCATTACAGACACACCTTTTTTTTTTTTTTTTCCAAAACTTTCCTCTGAAGAATTCAAATTGGGGAAAGATTTTTTTTCTTAAAAAAAAAAAAAAGAGGCTTCACCACTTTAATGAATTCATTTTTCCCAGTCATGAAAACACAGGAAAATTTATATTGGAGTTTCTGACGGGACTGAGGTCTGGGGGACTGCCGCATGGAATGAACACAATGGCAACCAGAGAAAAAGTGGTCACTGCTGGTGCTCCAGGGAGGAGTCCCGAGTCAGGATGTGCTTGCCTCCACACTGAGAAAGAGTTTTCAGTCTTCCTGGCTCCTGTTACTGCCATTCCAGAACCTTGGTAGTCATGGAGGAGCCCAGGTAGGAAACCACTGAGCCCTAAGCATCACTCCCACCACCTCTGAGCTCACTGATCAAGCCGAGGGAGAAAGTTAGGAAGGAAGTGGTGTGTAGAAAACCACACACAAGCTCATATTGTTTTCCTGGAGGTGTAATTATTATAAGATGAAGAAAAAGAAGGAAAAAACCCTGATGACATGGATGAAAATTTTAAAACGGGAAATCAGTGATCGTAATCCTGCTATCACTGTTTTTATTTTCTTCTCCATCATCTCCAGTCTTTAGCCACACATACATATACATTATCTGTGGATTTCTTATTTTCAGTACTGGGTGCCCTCACTGAAATATATTTGAAACCCTAAAATGAATGCTCATGACACTTTACTTGCACAAAGTAGTGGAAACATGATATTGCCCATGTTCACCTCCCCAGCCCAGGGTGAGTGTGATGACGCCCTGCCTTCTTGTTTCAACTGTCATGCTGTACCAACTCTGTCTATTTAGTGCCGTGGTTTTCACGTTCTGGTGCTCTCTGTTGATGATTTCACTGTTTAAAATGGTCCCCAGCTGTAGCACTGCCTAGTGTTCCTACACGTGAAAAGGCGGTGACATCCTTTACAGGAAAGTATGTGTTAGAAAAGCTCTCTTTGGACATGGGCTCTAGTGCTCTTGCCATGAGTTCCATATTAAAGAACCAACAATATATGTAAATAAAACATCTTTAAACAGAAGCACAAATAGAACAAGGTTATGAATTGGTCAGCTGATGAAAACGTTGTACCCAGAGGCTCCCAGGAACCTATGTATTCCTTTTAGGAACCATGGTTCCTGTTCACTAATTCAATGTGCAGTGTGACTTTATGATGAACCTAACAACTGCCAATACTGAAAATCAGCTATACTTACTTATATCTCATTTTCTGCTTCTTTGTGACTTCATAAACATTTGTCAATATAACTACATTAATAACTCTCCTTTGTGTGGACAAACCACCATCCTCTTAACCACTTCCTTATTGTTGGGCCTTCTCATTTTTTCCATATTTAAACCTTATAGACAAAGTTGCAGAGAGTATACGGTGTGTGAGCTCCCTCAGGACACTTGCCGTATTCTCTGCATTCCCTGGACCATCTCAGAGCATGACATGTACTGTTCTCAAATGACTATTTGTTGAATGAACTAATGACTAAACAATAGTCAAGCACATCAGTCCATCATGGAAGTTGCTTAGCAGATGCTCAATAAATACCTGTTGTTTGACATATTAACATCTACCAATTCTCCTCTGCTGTTAGTGTAAGTGTAAATTGGTGCAGCCACTATGGAGAGTAGGATGAAATTTCCTTAAAAAACTAAAAATAGGGTTACCATATGATCTAGCAATCCCATTCCTGGGCATATATTCAGAAAAGAAAAAAGCTATAATTCACAAAAATACATGCACCTCAATGTCCATAGTAGCACTATTACAATAGCCAAGCAACCTAAATGTCCATCAACAGATGAATGGATAAATAAGATCTGATATAGATCACAATAAACTGCGGAAAATTCTGAAAGAGATGGGAATGCCAGACCACCAGACCTGCCTCTTGAGAAATCTGTATACAGGTCAGGAAGCAACAATTAGAACTGGACATGGAACAACAGACTGGTTCCAAATAGGAAAAGGAGTACGTCAAGGCTGTATATTGTCACCTTGCTTATTTAACTTATATGCAGAGTACATCATGAGAAACGCTGGGCTGGAAGAAGCACAAGCTGGAATCAAGATTGCTGGGAGAAATATCAATCACCTCAGATATGCAGATGACACCACCCTTATGGCAGAAAGTGAAGAGGAGCTAAAAAGCCTCTTGATCAAAATGAAAGAGGAGAGTGAAAAAGCTGGCTTAAAGCTCAGCATTCAGAAAACGAAGATCATGGCATCTGGTCCCATCACTTCATGGGAAATAGATGGGGAAACAGTAGAAACAGTGTCAGACTTTACTTTGGGGGGCTCCAAAATCACTGCTGATGGTGACTGCAGCCATGAAATTAAAAGACGCTTACTCTTTGGAAGAAAGTTATGACCAACCTAGATAGTATATTCAAAAGCAGAGATATTACTTTGCCGACTAAGGTCCGTCTAGTCAAGGCTACGGTTTTTCCAGTAGTCATGTATGGATGTGAGAGTTGGACTCTGAAGAAGGCTGAGTGCCAGAGAATTGATGCTTTGAACTGTGGTGTTGGAGAAGACTCTTGAGAGTCCCTTGGACTGTGAGGAGATCCAACCAGTTTATTCTAAAGGATATCAGCCCTGGGATTTCTTTGGAAGGAATGATGCTAAAGCTGAAACTCCAGTACTTTGGCTACCTCATGTGAAGAGTTGACTCATTGGAAAAGACTCTGATGCTGGGAGGGATTGGGGGCAGGAGAAGGGAATGACAGAGGATGAGATGGCTGGATGGCATCACTGACTCAATGGGCGTGAGTCTGAGTGAACTCCGGGAGTTGATGATGGACAGGGAGGCCTGGCGTGCTGCGATTCATGGGGTCGCAAAGAGTCGGACACGACTGAGCGACTGAACTGAACTGAACTGATATATATACAGATATAGTGTGGAATGGAATATTATTCAACCTTAAAAAGGAATTAAATAATGCCATTGGCAGCAACATGGATGGACCTAGAGATCATCATACTAAGCAAAGTAAGTCAGACAAATATCATATCATTCATATGTGGAATTTTTTTAAAATGATACAAATGAACTCATTTACAAAACAGAAACAGATTCAGACATAAAAGAAAATCTTATAGTCATCAAATGGGAAAGGTAGGGGAGGAATAAATTCGGAGTTTGGGATTAATAGAAATAAACTACTATATATGAAATAGATAAGCAACAGGACATACTGTCCAGCACAGGGAACTAAATTCAGTATCTTGTAAAAACCTATGTTATTACACACTTAATATGTATCTGTATAACTGAATCACTTTGCTGTTCACCAGAAAGTAACACAACACTATAAATCAACTATACTCCAATTTAAAAAGAAAAAAATCTGCTAACCCCTTGCTGTGTGCTATGTAGCTAACCCTAACCATCACTTCATGGAAAATAGATGGGGAAACAATGGAAACAGTGACAGACTACCTTTTGGGCTCCAAAATCACTGCAGATGGTGACTGCAGCCATGAAACTAAAAGACTCTTGATTCTTGGAAGAAAAGTTATGACCAACCTACACAGCATATTAAAAAGCAGAGACATTACTTTGCCAACAACAGTCCATCTAGTCAAGGCTATGGTTCTTCCAGTAGTCATGTATGAATGTGAGAGTTGAACTATAAAGAAGGCTGAGTGCCAAAGAATTAATGCTTTTGAACTGTGGTGTCAGAAAAGACTCTTGAGAGTCCCTTGGACTGCAATGAGATCCAACCAGTCCATCCTAAAGGAAATCAGTCCTGAGTATTCATTGGAAGGACTGATGGTGAAGCTGAAACTCCAATACTTTGACCACCTGATGTGAAGAACTGACTCATTGGCAAAGATCCTGATGCTGGGAAAGATTGAAGATGGGAAGAGAAGGGGACAACAGAGGATGAGATGGTTGGATGCATCGCTGACTCTATGGACATGAGTTTGAGTAAGCTCCAGGAATTGGTGATGGACAGGGAAGCCTGGCGTGCTGCCAGTCCATTGGATCACAAAGAGTCGGACATGACGGAGCGACTGAACTGAAGTAACTGAACTTTTCAGAAAATAGAAGAGGAGGAAAAATTTCACCAAAATTTTAAACTTCTATTAAGAGAATGATAAGAAAAGCTTTAGAGAGAAGAGTCACAGATTACACATACAGCAAAGGACTAATACCTGGAATATAGAAAGAAGCCTCAAAACTCAACAGTAACAATAATAGTAATAGTTGAATTATGAAACGCAAAAGACACAGAGGCATCTTAACAAAGAGGATATACAGATTGCAAATAAGCATGAGATTTAAAATCACCAGTCTTTAGGGAAATGCAAGTTAAAGCTGCATGAGGTATCACGACATACTCGTCAGAATGACAAGAATCAAAAGTAGCCACACCACCAAATGCTGGCTTGGATGCAGAGAAACTGATCATTCATATATTGCTGGTAGGGATGTAAAATAGTCCAGACACTTTGGAGAACAATTTGGCAATTTCTTAAAAAACTAAAATTTAACTACAGTCATGCACACTCAGGTGCTTAGTCATGTCCAACTCTTTACAACCCCATGGACTGTAGCCTGCCAGGCTTCTCTGTCCGTGGAATTCTCCAGGCAAGAATATAGGAGTAGGTTGCCATTGCCTCTTCAGGATGCACCTACTATATGACCCAGTAATTATGGAGTTGAATTAAATTGATTAAGTGCTGACACCTGGAGCAATGAAGACTAATGTTCACATAAAAGCTTGTCCACAATGCAACTAGAGATAATCATACCGAGTGCGGTAAGTCAGAAAAAGAAAGACAAATACTGTTCAGTTCAGTTCACTCAGTCGTGTCCAACTCTTTGCGACCCCATGAATCGCAGCATGCCAGGCCTCCCTGTCCATCACCAACTCCCGGAGTTCACTCAGACTCACATCCATCGAGTCAGTGATGCCATCAGCCAACTCATCCTCTGTCGTTCCCTTCTCCTCCTGCCCCCAATCCCTCCCAGCATCAGGGTCTTTTCCAATGAGTCAACTCTTCGCATGAGGTGGCCAAAGTATTGGAGCTTCAGCCTTAGCATCATTCCTTCCAAAGAAATCCCAGGACTGATCTCCTTCAGAATGGACTGGTTGGATCTCCTTGCAGTCCAAGAGACTCTCAAGAGTCTTCTCCAACACCACAGTTCAAAAGCATCAATTCTTTGGCGCTCAGCCTTCTTTACAGTCCAACTCTCACATCCATACATGACCACTGGAGAAACCATAGCCTTGACTAGATGGACCTTAGTCGGCAAAGTAACATCTCTGAAGTATCACCTACAGGCAAATGGAAACAGGATAAATGAATTCCTGAATAAATGACCTCCATTAATTCTTTTCACTACAAGCTGTCTTGCAAGAACTCCTCAGAGTCCATCCTGAATAGAGGCTTTCAACTCTGCTCAAATAATCTTCTCCTTATCTGAAAGATGGAATCAGAGTGACATTATCACCATCCAGCTCAATAAACTGCACATTTTATCCAATTCACCTCTTCCTTTTCCAAAGTTCAGTCTGTTTTTTATCTTATAAATTCTTAAGGCCTGAAGCAAGGAGGCTTTAGACATAATTATTTCACTACTGATCATGAGAATAATCTAATTCAACTCAACAAAACTTTATTGGAAACAAGATTTATTCTTTAGAATGTTTGTTGAAAACCCCTACCACAATATTATTGCCAAAATGAAAATGGGAAGGAACAGTCTCTCAGTGGCTCAGTTTCCAAATCTAAACTCAGTAAGAGTCCCTTTTGCTTTCACTTTCATCTAATACCTTGATCCAGGTTTTAGACAAGCTGTATATGTGCCCAGGTGACAGCAGTTAGGAAAATGAGTCCCCCCTCCCCCACCCCCTGCTAACGACAAGATTTACTGCTGTGAGTCAGGAGTGACCTTCAGAAACCGGCTACCCTGTGGGCTAATTAAGCTTAGAAAGAGAATAAAGCATTAAGTAGGCTGAGGGTCGCTGTTGCTCTTGGCAGACATTCCACACCATTCTATTCAATGAATCTGTAGACTCCATTACATCTAGTTAGGGTCCATTTTGTAGTGTATATAAACTGTCAATCTCAGACAGAAACAAAATCAGAAATCCTACTAAGGCTTGCCAGCTGATGAAACTCAATGCTTAAAACCCTAGACAGATACCATACCTTCTCTGCTGTGTGGATCTCGAGCCTTGATCCCCAATCAAGTATTTTTCCGTCTTCTTGAGTTTCCTTTAAAGGTTGTTGGTTTTCCCCCCCCCCCCCCAGGAATGATCTTTAATCCATCCAGTGGTCTCCTAAGGGCTTATTTCCACCCAGAGAAAAGACAGTTCTCTATTTTGAAATGAAGACATCAAACCTGACAATGTCCGTATCTGAAAATTAGACTAGGTTGAGCCCACTGTGTCCTGAGTCAACGAGAACTAGACCCAGCAGGTGCTGAGAGCCGTCCCTGCCGGGTGATGGAATGCTGTCCCAAGTCTTAGCGTCACACACTCTGTTCAGCACCCCATTCACCCCCTGTTTTGCCCCCAATCACTACCAGATATGTCCACTCTCTACGACTGACTGCATTTCCGCTCTGTCTCTCACTTTGTATTCTAGTCCCCATCTGGCTGTATAGGCCTCTTTTTCCTCAAGGGCTGAAACCTGACTCCTTTACCTCGCAGCCACTGACGTCTCAAGATGTTATCATTCACCTGGTTTTCAGTGTTGCCGGTTAAAGATTCAAGCTCGTGGTTTCAGAATGCCGTGACAGAAATTCTTGACTTTTATGCACTCACAGAAAAGAAGGTCATCCTGATTCCGATTCATCTGGGACTAGTCTAGACAATGGGGACGGTTGAGTCAAGTTAATTCAATAACCATGTCCTGAGTGCTCACATGCACTTCTGTAGTTGCTGGAACTATAAAGATTAATATGACACAAGTCTTGCCCTCCTGAAACTTGTTGCTAATCGGGTAAACACCTCAAACACAGATCTTCCATCTCATATGGTAAATAACTTGATAAGATGCAGACCTACGGATCCTTGAGAGTAGGACACGGATCCTCCAGAGGAAGAGGAGGGGAGCTGTGTACAGAGGAGAAGCAACATGACAAGGGCAAAAATGGAGAAAGAGGCTGCCCAGCACTGAAAGGGCACACCGGCAGGCTTACACGGGCAGCAGGGGGCACCGGCCCACTTGGGGCGCCCCAGGAAGGAGCAGGCCCTCACAGGGGGCAGCTGTGTGGCAGCCTCAGGGAGACTGGATCCTCAGCCTCAGCAAAGAGCACGCCCGCCCCAAGCCTGGCATGGAAGCCCAGGACTGTCTGCCACCAGGGAGGCAGAAAAGAACCCAAATGGACTCGGACAGGAACGAATCAAAGTGCACACGAAGAGCAAGAAGAATCTCCCCGGATGTTCTGTGGAAAGTGAGGTCCCCACAGGCCTTCATGGGATTTTGGGGTGGGCGGAATAAACCCTAGAGGTAGAGAAGACAGATTTTTCTGCCAACCTTAGCAGAGGTGGGGCTTAAAGCCAATTATAATTGATTTTATAAAAATAAAGTGCTATCACCACTGAGAGTATGAGTGTGAAGAAGAAACACTCTCTACAGTGAGGAGCACGGAGTCCAGAAGCTGTGCAGAGGCGGGCACATGGCGTGGATGGGGAGGCCAGGGAGACCTTCTTGGAGAAGCTGTGAGAAGAGCGGCTTCTAAGCTGGCAGGCAGAGAGGCGGCACGCAGGAGATCCAAGGAGGATGAGCCGCGTGGAGGGCGGTGAGTGGAGAGGAGCTCCGGAGAGGGGCTCCGGACAGGGGCAGCAGCGGGCCCACCTGTGGGCCCAGGCCTACAGCCCTCTTAGGCTTGGGCTGCGGCTGTTTCCTGGTCGCTGTCTGTAAACAGCTCCCAGTATCTTGCGCATGTTAGTGGGGTCCACTCCAGCACGCTGTCTCCTCTTCAGGAACTACCCCAGAACCACTAGCCAAATAAGCATCTCTTTACTTTGTCTTAACTCAACATTCATAATCTTTTTTCACAGCTGGGATGATAGAACATTGAAACATTGACAGTCATAGCTTAGCTGTAACTAAGCTGTCTTCGTGCAGATGGGAGACTGAGGCCAGAGAGGGAAGTGAACTACCACTTGTCACACATCCAGGCGTGCGTGGAGCTGAAACCTGCATCCAGGGCCCTCAGTGGCTACCCTGGCCTCCTTGGTTAGCGCTTTTCATGACTTATGCAGCTCATCTGTGCGGGTGGGCCGGTCCCCGGGTGCCCCTAAGTGCTGTGTGTCACACTTACCTCACTACAGCTACTGCACTGGAAGGGCCTCGGGTTTCCAGTGAGCATGAGCGCTGCCATGTTGGGAGTTCACGAGGATGCAGAGAAATGGCCAGAAATGGCACCAAAGCTCTCCCATCCCAGGCAACGAAGACACCCAGTGTCAGGGGAAGAGAACGGTATCTTCTGCAGCAACAGAATCCACCTGCGCAGGGAGAGGAATCCCAGCTGACCTGCTGCTTCTATTGGTGTTTTAACAACCACTTCTCCCTCCCACTTTGCTCATCCTCTGTCCTCCAATTCTCTGCTGCTGCCACCTAGGGGCCGTGAGACAGGAAACCCACGGGAAGGCTGTAAGCCCAGGACAGAAAGGGGCTCTTATGGCTGAAGAAGCAGTGTGGGCCTAGTGCGGCCCTTTGTGTCCCCTTCTGGACTTGCCTGTCAACCACCAAGTGCTGAGCAGCAGACCCATCCGTCCCCAGTGGAATCCGCCGCAGCGGTGCAGTGGCTGACGCAAACCCAGCTCTAGACACGCACTCTTCCTAAGAAGGGGAAAGGAGAGGCTCAGATTCTTGGAAACTAACGAAAACCTTGTTGATGGAGAAGCAGATAAAAAGGAGAAGAGAGACACATGAGCCGCGTGGAGGTGTCCCGTGCTAGGGCCCCCGCCAGGCAAAAGCTCAGCCAATGGTAACTGTGGGCTGAGCTGGAGAAGCCGGCTTAAAGACAGCTGGGGCAGTTCCTTGATTGGGCTGGAGCCACTCTGGGAAACCTTCACAGAAAAGGAAGACGTGAGCTAGCTGGCACATTGCCAACTGGAGAGTTTCAGAAATAAGCCTTTCAGATACTCCCCAATTCCAATGTTTATGCATTTGCACTGATCTAGTTTCACACTAGGGTTACCCAGACATGCTTGGCTATGAAGCTATCTCCAGACTGTTACAGCTTCCTATTCCATCGTGTGTATAGTTACCTGGAAGGAGCGGCAGCAGGGAAATTGAGGAAGCAGGGCTGGTAGAGTAGGGCTTTGGGGGGAAGCCTGGCCCTCATAGTGCTCTCACACCCTGCTTATACTATTGCCTCTTTAGAGCTGGAAGGGGCTTGGAAAGTGAGGTGGTCTTGAAACCTGTTCACAAGTACACAAATTCTTTGAAATCCCCCTTAGAGATCAAACCAGTCAATCCTAAAGGAAATAAATCCTGAATATTCATTAGAAGGACTGATGATGAAGCTGAAGCTCCAATACTTTGGCCACCTGATGCGAAGAGCCAACTCATTGGAAAAGACCCTGATTCTGGGAAAGATTGAAGGCAGGAGGAAAAGTGGACGACAGAGATGGTTGGATAGCCTCACCGACCCAATGGACATGAGTTTGACTAAACTCCAGGAAGATGGTGAAGGACAGGGAAAGAGAAGCCTGGCGTGCTGCAGTCTACAGGGCTGCCAAGAGTCAGACACAGCTTCATGACTGAGCAACAACATTGTCAGGAAGTGCGTCTCCTCCCTCCCCAAATGTGGGTCAGTCTTAGTGACTGACTTCTAGCAGAGTACACCAGAAGTAACCTGAAAGGCTAAATCAGAAAAGTCGAATACACTTCCTACCTGATTCTCTCTCTCTCTTCCCCTCTCCGCCTCTCTCCCTTCTCCTCTCTTCCTCTCTGTAAGGATGCTGGCACCTGGCACCCAGAAGCCCAGCAACCACATGGAAAAGCCACAGGTGGGTGTGAGGGAGTGAGCCCTCCGACAGCTGCAGGCCTTGGCTGTGCAGTCTCCAGAATGGTGCTCATTGACACGGAGCAGATAGGAGCTGAACAAGCTGAGTCAGGGCCAAACCACAGATTCATGAGCAAACGAAAGGCTGTTGATCGAATCTACTAAGTTTGGGGGTACTTTATCACGCATCAGTAGAGAACTGGACCAGAAAGCTCCCTGTTCGAACTTCTTATTTCTATATTTGGAAATGAAGCCCCAGGGGGCAATGCTCGGTCAATGTTGCTTTGAGGTGAGATGGAGCTCCTGCTCAGACCCCAGCTTTCTGCCTGGCTGGCCAATGCCACGTCCTCTGCCCAACTTGAGGATACCTGGTCTGTGCCTGCTGGCTGAGCTCTCCTAGGAGAAGCAGGAGATGGGGAGGGAAGCATCTCTGTCCCACCACATGGCCTCACCTGAGCAGCCTCTGCCTTCTCATATAGATGTGAGACCCTGGGCTGGGCCCAGTTCCCTGCCACAGGCTCCTGGGAATGGGATCTCTTTGTCGGACACTTGGTCCTGTTTGTGTAAAGGACACTGGAGGCCCAGCAGGGGCTGGAGAGACAGAGGTAGCGCCTTTTACTGGGTGTCTGTTTGCACACTGGGAGGCAGAGAGGATGAAGCTGTCCCCAGGCCTGGAGAGGCGGCCTGCACTGGGGGAACCAAAGGTCAGGGGCGGTGCATTGGAGCCCAGAGTCAAGAATCAATACGGGAGAAGTAGCAGTCCAGCCTTATTCACATCTTCTCTGTCTGGGCATGAAAGCAGCCTCCAGTTCCCCCCACATACATAACCAAGCCTTCTTACAGAGAGCTTGACATCAGAAGAAAACGGTGCTGTGCTCCTTGGTGGACACCGAAGGAATTCACTGGCTATGAGGGACGTGGTGGCATCAGTGGGAGCATCACAAAGCAAAGAGGCTGGACCTCCAGGGACCACGAGGGGCCAGAGGAAAGGCCCCCAAACCCAGAGACAGCTCTCGATTTATTTTGCATATACTTCAATTTGCATCTTGTTGCCTGGCAGTCCCAGCACCAACCAGTCAACAGCAACATTGTGCCCAGGACCCTCTGGGCACCAGGACCCAGAGGGTTAGGCTCTTTGAGAGCTGCAGGACCCCCCAGAGGAAAGCTAAAGGCGAGTGCTCACACACAGCATGGTAAGCGCTGAGTGCACGCCGCCCACTCAGGGCAGGGAAACAGGGTCAGAGCTTGCAGAGAGGATCTGTGCTTGTAGAAGCAGAGACGGGGCGAGGGGCTGGGAGTGCTGTGGGCATGAAGGCCTTATTAAAGATGGGGCCACAGGAACACAGCGACGAGCTGTCGAGCACCCTCTAAGTGTGGGGCCTGGACAGGAGGCATGGCTCTTCCACAGACCCTCTGCGCCTGGAAAGAAGACCCCCAGATCTGACCCCGCTGTCTCACCACCTCCGGGAGGGGAACCCACGTACCTCTGGGGCACAGCAGCCCTCTGGGTGTCCAGCCCATGCGGTGACCCTCCCGTTTCTGTGCATCCACGGATGGTTATTAAGCACGCATTCAGCCTGACAGCCCGACCCTGCCCCCGGGTCAGCACCCCCGCCACCACCCACAGCTCCCCCACAGCTGCTCATCACCTGTGGGCCTCCGTCATCAGCCTTTGCACGAGCTCACACGGAAGGAGGCAAGCAGGGGCAGAAGGGCCTACTGGTAGACCTCTCTTTTAGGGCAGGCTGGGGCAAGGCAGTCCCTCCCTCAGCTGGGGTTCCCAATTCATAGGACTGGACAGGCTCAGTCCACCAAGTCCACTGGCTCCCCGTGGCTCCAGCAGGACCCTGAGCCCATAGACACTGGAGGTCAGTGTGGGCTCTGGGCATGAGGCACTCTTCACAGAAAACAGAGGCTGCCTGACCACAGGGAGTGCGGGTACCCCCTGGTCCTCCAGAGGGGCTAGCATCCCCGATGCTTCTGGGCAATAATTAAGTCAAGGGGGGACCTTCCCAGGGAGTGTCTCCCCTCACCAGGTGGTAAGGGGTGGCCTCATGGGTGGAGGCAGTAGAAGAGATGGGGGGTGGGGGAGGGGATCCCAGGCTGGATTTGGCCAGCGTGGGCTCTTCTCTCCAGGCCTCTTCAAGAGCCCGTCCTGTGCCCAGGGGGAGGAGCTGCCCAGCCTCCTCAGGTGTGCGCTGTGGCCTGAGGCTCTGGACTCTTCAGCGAGGCCCCTAGCCCTCCTCTATACACTCACTGGCTCCGGGAGTTTGCAGAGCAGGGGATAGAGAGCAGACTCTCCTTCCAGCACGTCAGCTTGCCACGATTCAGCATGCCTAGGTGGTCCGCTGGTTGGGCTCACAAGGCTGCCAGGATGTGGGGCAACCTCCCTGACCCAGCTCAACTGCCCAGGTCTCCATGAAATCATCATTCTTCCTTTTATTCTGCTTTGTCACTTATCACATGAGCTTAAAACTATACCATTTTAATGAAAGATGGGGCGTTCCAGGCAGAGAGACCTGAACCGTTTCCTGCAAGGCCCCTGTCATTCACCCAGCGTTTGCTCCCTGGTCTCCTAGAATCCCACAGCCCACAGGGTGTCAGCGATCTGAGACCCTGCTGGCAGATAAAGAAAAGAAGGGAGATTAAATTTCACCGCAAAGTGAATGGCTTGTCCGTTTAAACCAATGACAACAAAGTTACATTTTACTAGGACTGTTATAGCCCATCTGGGGAATTAAAGAATAAAGGTGGTTCTCTGTCTGTCTGCCTCTCTCTATTTCCGTCTCTATCTTTGATTCCAAAAGCTGTAACCAACAGCACAGCACTCTTCTTCAAAGCCTATCACATTCCCTCCGCTGCGGATCCTACAAAAAAGCCAGGGTTGCACAGACAAGAAGCTTTTGTGAGGGGGGGAAAGTGGGTCCTGGTGGCCCCATGTGTTCACCTGATGCAGGGCTAGCCTCCCTGCCTCCCTCAGAGCATCCTCCCGGAAAACGGGACAGGGAACCAGGAAAGGGGGACCAGAAGCCCTGAGATCGGGACCTAGGGGCAGAGAACACAGGAAGAAGCTGTCCAGCTCTCCACCCAGGCGACCAAGCTTCTCCCAGGGGGGCCTGAGGGAGGCGAGAGGGAGACAGAAGCCCCAAGGCTGCAGCTGCTGTCACAGTGGAGCCACTGAGGGGGATGCGGTCGAAGACGGTCGTGGAGCGGGGAGGATATCTCAGAGGAGGGGCGGCCGGGAGAACTCACAGGAGAGGGCCCAACGCCCAGGGAGCTGGAGGGAAGGGACTGCACTCTGGCCTCCTGACCTTTAAGCCGCAAAGAGAGGCGGGCTGGACTGCCACAGCCCCCCAGGGCTCAGGCTCAGGCGCAGCCCTGCAGCTCATTATCCGCCCTGCCCCCAGAGGCATCAAATGCCTGCTGTTCTCCGACTCCCGCGCAGCTGCCTTCCACATCCTTGGCTGAAGCGCGCGTTGAAGGCACAGTGACCACGGGAGAGGGACTGAAGGGAGACCCCCACTCCTGTCCCCCCCTCTGTTCGTCCTCCTGTCCCCAGACCCCTCATCACTGAAGAACCCCAGTTCTTCCACGGCCCTGGGGCTGGAGACAGCATTCCTCCCCTCTCCTCCCTGGTGCAAGCCCACAGCCCTAGGAGGACCTGGCCCACGGACGGGTGTGGCTGGGAGGTCACCGCGTGGCCCCCATGGTTCACATCAGGCTCTGCGTCTGATTTGCTGTGTGTCTCAGACAAGGCCTCTCGCCCTCGGACCTGTAGACCCAGCTCTCGCACACTGAGGTGTGAACGGATGACCGGGGGCCAGCACTCACGTCCCTGAGCTGATGACTAGCAGTTGGTTGAATAAACCCTCTAGCAGGAGCAGGTTTGTGTTTTTAGCCTCCTGAACAAGAAGAGGGCGTCAGAGGATGAGACGGCTGGACAGCGTCACCAGTGCAATGAACATGAGCTTGAGCAAACTCTGGGAGGTGGTGAGGGACAGGGAGGCCTGGCACGCTGCAGTCCACGGGGCTGCAAAGAGCTGGACATGACTGGGTGACTGAGCAGCGACGTCTCCCTACTGTTCCCATTTTCACCACCTCACTCCCAGCTGCCCTCCTCCTCACTGGGACACTGCAACATTCTCCGGCTTCCCTTCCTGACCGGCTCCAACTCATTCACTTAGAAACAAGCAGTGGGGCTTCCCTGATGGTCCCGTGGCTAGGATTCCACGCTGCCAGGGCAGGGGTCCCAGGTTCGATCCACGGTCAGGGAACTAGACCCCACACGCCACCACTACGAGTTTGCATGCCGCAACTGAAGACCCCAGGAGCCACAAGGAAGACCCAGCAAGGCCAAATAAATGAGCAAATGTTTTTAATTAAATTTTTTTAAAAAGCAAACCTGATTGTATCACTCACCCCGCCCCCAACCAAAAATCCCTTGTTAAACTTCCTATTATTTTTAAGCTACAGACCCAGATCCTTCCCAGGGCCCAGGAGGCCTTATATGGTCTAAGATGGCCTCTCAGCCTTCTAATTACTAATTACCTTCTTGAAGGTCAGGGGCCATGCCTGGTTTTGCTCTTTAAACTATTTCCAGGTTGTGATTTCATCTTGAGTTCTACCAATAGCATTAAATGGCTGAATGCATACAAGCTGAAAGGAGGCCATTGTCTCTCTGGGAGGTAAAGAGAGAGCTCCCTTTGCCCTAGGCAGGCCCTGTTAGTCTGGTGCCTAAAGTTCCATCGGGGTTTCCCAGGTGGCTCAATGGTAAAGAACCTGCCTGCCAGTGCAGGAAATGAAGGTTCGGTCTCTGGGTCAGGAAGATCCCCTGGAGAAGCAGATGGCAACCCACTCCAGTATTCTTGCCAGGGAAATCCCATGGACAGAGGAGCCTGGAGAGCTACACAGTACATGGGGTCCCAAAAAGGTCAGACCCAGCTGAACTACTAAACAACAGCAAAGTTCCATCAGAAACTAGATCCCTCCCAGGTCCCTTCCAACTGTACAGAGTCTTTGTTTCAAGAGACCCTCACGTGGGCTCCCTTTTATTGAGCAGCTGTGATGTGAAAAGCACCTTGTTTGGGGTGGACCCTGGATGAGCCTGTGCTCCAGTTGAGACGCGTGGGATCTGATAATGCCTCTGCTCAGCCAGTCGCTGCCATGATTTCACAGAACCAGAAGCCTCCTGAGAAACACTGGAGCTATATGTCTCTCAGCCTTGAGATAACCATGTTACCAGGGGACACAGTTTCCCCAGGGAAAGAAATTGCTCAAGCCCAGAAGACAGTCAGCGGCACAGAGGTCCTGGAGGGCTCAGCGACACTCCCACATGTGCGGGGCCGGCGTCTGCAAGAGACGTCCTCCTGAGTCCACCCACGCCACAGGCATCCCCAGGCGGCCCCCCATCTTTCCTGGCCCCTGGAACCAGTCCTGCGGCCAAACGTTCAGGACCTCGTCAGGTTGGCCAAGGGCATGAGGCCTCTGCCGGCACCAGCTCTGGGCTGGGGAGACAGGCTGGGGCTGAAGACTCAAAGTCAGAATCAGAAGAACCTGCCTATGAGTAAAAAGGAATTGGTGAAATCCAGAGAAGCATGGACACGTTTCCTGAGCGCTCTGTCTGTGGAAGGAGGTGTCTTCTATGTAGGAATCGCTCTCTTATTCATGATCCCACACAGGAGCCGGGATGACTTTCCCCACTGTGACGACAGCCCCAGAGGGACAGACGGTCTCTGAAGCCAAGCGGCTCTTCCCACTGCTTCTTGTGCCCACTCAGTCGTGTCCGGCTCTTTGCGACCTTATGGACTACAGCCGCCCAGGCTTCTCTGTCCCTGGGATTCTCCAGGCAAGAACACTGGAGTGGGTTGCCATTTCCTTCTCCAAGGCATGAAAGTGAAAAGAGAAAGTGAAGTCGCTCAGCCGTGTCCGACTCTTAGCGACCCCACGGACTGCAGCCCACCAGGCTCCTCCGTCCATGGATTTTCCAGGCAAGAACACTGGAGCGGGCTGCCATCGCCACTTCCCTCCGGGGGGATCTCCCAGACCCAGGGATCAAATGTGCATCTCTTGTGTCTCCTGCATTGGCAGGTGGTTCGTAACCACTAACACCTTTTTTGTTGCTTCTTGGTTCTAGGTAAACAACCTGCCCAAAGAATAAACTCATGAACCAACAGAGCCATCACTTCTTGAACTGCGTGGTCTCGGGCAACCGTATCTCACCTCTGAGATCCATTTCCCTCTTCTCTGCGATGCACAGGACTTCCCTTCTCCAGGGCTGCTGAGGAAATTAAATGCTTCTCACACGGGGCTTGCGCTCGACAGGTCACCAAGACACGTCTATTATCCGCTCCCTTCCTTCTGGGCCCATTTACCCCTTTACACACAGAGCCGTCAGACGAGAGATGCTCTACCGGGCCCTTTGGATGCAGCTGTTCACAGGTCTGTAAGAAAGACCCTGCGTCCACCCAGGCCCGCTTGCTGCAAGGAAGCCTGACATGGGTCCTTGTGGACACAGAGGAGCCTTTATTCTGGTGGACTCCTGACCCACCACTGCCTAAACCCATTGGTGCACGGGGATGGGGAGGGGGATAAAGAGAAAGGTCTCAAGGAATGTTAGGGAAGAAAGAGAAGCCAAGAGTCTGGATTATGCGACCCCAGGCTGCAGCGCTAGGATAACTCTGAAAACACTCTCCTTTATGCGAAGCTGGAATGTGAGTCACACGCCGCGCTCCCCCAGGGTGGCTTTGCTGAGCAAGACTGCAAATTGTTCAGCTAATTAACTAGTGTTCTGAGCTCAGCCTCAGCCCAGAACAGGCCCGAGGCACAGGATGCTCCTGGGATGGATCCAAGGCGGGTACTGCCCTCTGTGGGCACGAGAGAGAGCTACGTGGAGGGGGAGGTGCCCGGGGAAGGGAAGGGAGGCCGCCAGGAGGTAAAAGAGCAAGTGGCCCAGAGTTGCCCTGTGTACCAAGAACCTTCCATCTACAGTGATCGGATTCTTAAACAATCCTGTTAACCCGGCAGAGCAAGGCTAATTTTTTTTACTAAAGTGAAGTGATGTTAATTCTACAAATGGAAAGAATATACATTCAAATGAGGCGCTCTGCATACCCGATTAACGAGCTTTGAAGAGCTGTTTGATGTTTAGTTGCGTGTGGCAAGAATGCAGAGAATCGGATATTCTTACACATGCTTTCTAGTTAAACTCCTTGCCGTCTAGTCAGGCACCACAGGAAGTACTTCCTTGCGCAGTCAGAGGCACGGACTCGGCGCCCAGGGAGAAGGGAGCCCGGCGTGCTGCAGGGCGGAGGCCTCAAGAGCCAGGCACGACTGGAGCCGCTGAGCGCGCAGCGCAAGAACGAGAAGACCGTAACCCTAACCCTAACAGCCAGAACGGCTGCTGACAAGGGAGAGATTAAACACACGGCTCACAGACACGCCAGGGAAGAGCCGAGAGCCTGTAAACAGCAGAAGGCCCACAACCTCTCCAAGGCACTCTCAGTTACAAGACAATGCTTCTGGAAAATGCATCGTATAATAGTATTTTATGCCAAACAAGACCTTTGTAACTGCGTATAAGTGTAAGAAAACGCTCTCCACTGTTGACCGCATTGCACTAATCTTCAGCATGGGGCTTCCCCGGTGGCTCAGTCAGCAAAGAAATCTGCCTGCGAAGCAGGAGACCCGGGTTCTATCCCTGGGTCGGAAGGTCCCCTGGAGGAGGAAAGGGCAGCCCCCTCCAGTGTTCTTGGCTGGAGAATCCCGTGGACAGAGGAGCCTGGAGGGCTACAGTCCACAGAGGCACAGAGTCAGACACGACTGACGGACTAACACTTTCACTTCACCAATCTTCAATACAGAGGGGTGTGTTTCTGTTTTATTTCTGTATTAAGTGTATTTTTAAATTAATTTTTGCTGAAGTAGCCTTGAGTTACCATATTGTGTCAGTTTCTGACATACAGCAAAGCGAGGCAGTTACAGGGACGTCCACTCCCCTAGATTCTGTTCCCAGAGGTCCTTACAGAGCATCACATATGAAGACACTGAAGCTTAAACACTGCCTGCAGTCCGCGTGGCTCCGGAGTCTGGGTAGGGAGGTGTCAAGTCAGGCTGGCAGCTCCCCGGGCGGGCCCCCACTCCACCATGTTGCCTTCTGGGCACTTGACTATCTGTGGGTCAGAGGTTAGGGGTAGATTGTGGGGATTCTTCCTGAGGTTTTTACAGAGCTATCATCCCCTATGCTGGCTTCTTAACACATCCCTGGAATCAACAGGGAGAACCAGATGAGTCGTGGGGTAGAGTTCATTACACGGAGCTCACAGCACTGTCTGCAGGGAGATGTCTGGAAACTCACTTCCCAAAGGGGCTGCTCAGCCAGCTAACAGACAGGCCTCTTCCGTCTAAAAGGAGAGGTAAGATGCCAGATAGACATGTTACTTTCGTGTATCTATTTCCCATCATTTTTTGTAGGCTGCCCTTCCTCTAGTCTGCCTTGCTGGAAGGAGAATCAGGACCAGTGTAGCAGGAACACAAGAAAATCAGAGAGTAAACATTCAGTTTGTTGCCCTCCTAAACCGACTCGAAACTCGCATATCAGACAGTAATGGGAAAAGACAAAAGCTGATTTACAAGAGTCCAGTCCTGGTGAGACAATTCAGGCCTCTAAAGAAGACTCCCCACCCTCGGGGAAGTGGGGATAACTTTCTTCCCATAACAACAGATTAGAGAGAAGAAAGAGACCGGCCTAGACCCAGGGAGAATAGGCGAGCATCAGCACTTGGACTAGAAGGAAGGAGGAGGGGGGCTTGGGGAGAAGGTCACAAGGGGTCAGTATTGAACCTTCCACCCAGCACCCAGGAGCCACTGACTGGGCATCGCCGGGGTTGAAAAGCTAAGCCAGCTGTTACTTTCATTGCTAACATGTGAGGTCCAGCCAGGTGCCCATGCTGCCTGCAGACTTGATAACACCAACCCATGGGGGCTTTGCAGCTCCCCACCCAGGCTGTCCCAGCCACCAAGCACCTTTCCCCACTCTCACCAGCTTCTTGAGACAGTCTACATCCCTGGTGCCGAGAGGGCAGAGATGGGGCCCAGTGGAAAGCCCCCAGCTCTTGAGCGTGGTGAGACAGGACCGCAGTGACCTTCATCCCTGCCACTTTATGGTAACAGTTTACCCACTCAGAGTGGGAGTCGTGCTGGCTAGGCCCAAGTTTGCTCTCTATAAAATGAAATTCAGTGATCAGATTAGGTTATGTTCGTTTGACACATTCAGGCTGTGCCATTGCCCAATACCGCCACATAGACACGCCAAGAAGACTTATCCTGCCCACTGTCTTTCTAGGGGCCGAGGGACCCATTCAGGCCATAGGAACGAAAGTCACAGTCCCAGGACTGGCTAGACTTGGACAACAGAGGCACAGAGATCAGAGCAGCAAGGGCTTGCCGGTCTCTCTCTGAGCCCTCCCTTCCTGGTGGAGGAAGAGGAGGGGAGAGGCTGCCCTGAGTGCTTTCTGTTCACACCATCTCAGATGCCCTTGGCAACATTCTGAAATACGGTTATAAGCGCAGGCTGAATAGATCTTCCCTCAGAACAGGGTCCTGAGGAGAAACGATAGCAGAGTGTGTGAACCACTCGTCACTTGGAGGCAACTAGCAAGGCGCCTGCACACACGTAGGGCTTCCCAGGCGGCACCAGAGGTACAGAAGCTGCCTCCCGGTACAGGAGATGCGAGAGGTGCGAGTTCGATCCCCGGGTCTGGAAGGTCCCCTGGAGGAGGGCATGGCCACCCAGTATTCTCGCCTGGAGAATCCCTTGGACAGAGGAACCTGGAGGGCTATAGTCTATGGGGGCAAAGAAACGGACATGACTAAGAGACCGTGCCCATCTTATAGGGTATTCAGGCTTCTCGCGTGGCCTGGAAACCTCTCTCTCTCCCTCTCTCTCTGTCTCACACACACACGCACTGCCAGGGGCTGGCTGGGGAATCAGAGGGTAAAGTGAGGTGACACGGCCCGCCCAGGATCCCAAAGCCCGCTTGGTGGTCACACCTGCTCCGTCACTGGCCCTCAACACAACCCTGAGAAGCAGATAAGGAAGCAAAGGCTTGGAACCAGGAGCCGGCCCAGCACACGGATGGTTCAGGAAGACACTGTTGAGCTCATGAAGAAGAAAAGCCAGCCGGGTATTTCGCAAGTTTGAGGTGTTCAGTTCAGTTCAGTCGCTCAGTCGTGTCCAACTCTTTGTGACCCCATGAATCGCAGCACGCCAGGCCTCCCTGTACTGATGCTGGGAGGGATTGGGGGCAGGAGGAGAAGGGGACGACCGAGGATTAGATGGCTGGATGGCATCACGGACTCAGTGGATGTGAGTCTGAGTGAACTCCAGGAGTTGCTAATGGACAGAGAGGCCTTGCGTATTGTGATTCATGGGGTCACAAAGAGTTGGACAGGACTGAGCGACTGAACTACTCCTTGAAGGAAAAGTTATGACCCACCTAGAAAGCACATTCAAAAGCAGAGACACTACTTTGTTGACTAAGGTCCGTCTTGTCAAGGTTATGGTTTTTCCAATAGTCATGTATGGATGTGAGTATTGGACTGTGAAGAAGGCTGAGAGCTGAATAGTTGATGCTTTTGCACTGTGGTGTTGGAGAAGACTCTTGAGAGTCCTTTGGACTGCAAGGAGGGTCCAACCAGTCCATTCAGAAGGAGATCAGCCGTGGGATTTCTTTGGAAGGAATAATGCTGAAGCTGAAGCTCCAATACTTCGGCCACATCATGCAATGTTGACTGATTGGAAAAGACTTTGATGCTGGGAGGGATTGGGGGCAGGGGAAAAAGGGGATGACCGAGGATGAGATGGCTGGAATGCATCACTAACTCCATGAGCGTGGGTCTGAGTCAACTCCGGGAGTTGGTGATGGACAGGGAGGCCTGGCGTGCTGCAATTCATGGGGTCGCAAAGAGTCAAACATGACTGAGTGACTGAACTGAACTGAACTGAACTGAGACTACTAATACATTATTTTAATTGGAGCATTATACTCAAAAAATCATTAGTAATTTCCATCCACCTATCCCCTCAAATTATCATGCATCTTAAAATCCTACTCATTTGGACAATGCCTACGGTAATCTGCATGCTTTTAGCTAGTAGAATTCTGCAGTTTTTCTGTGTAGTTATAAAACCTTAAGACATAAAGTTAAGATTACTAAGATTTACTTATATTTATGCCCCGCTGTGTTTTTCCCAGGTGAATTTGTTTAAAAATTTAAGTGAATCATTAAAACTAATGCATTACAGGAGGAAAACATGAGTTTTATGTAAAAATGTTCCAAATGTGATGAAAGTGAATTGCTAAAAAAATTTAGTGAATGAGCATATAAATGTACTTTTTTTTAAATGAAAGAAAGTAAAGGGATCCCATATTAAATATGTTTTATAAGTATTAGTTCACTTTTAGACAATGCAATTCAAGTCATAGATTTCATTTATTGCAGTTGCATTTGTTTGTAAGAAAGATAATGAAAAAAATTATCCTTAAGCAAATAGATCTTGCTCTTATTTATAACTATAACCTACAGATGCTGCTGCTAGTGTCAGTCAATAAATATAAACATATATATTATGACATCAGGTCCCATCACTTCATGGGAAATAGATGGGGAAACAGTGGAAACAGCATCAGACTTTACTTTTTGGGGCTACAAAATCACTGCAGATGGTGATTGCAGCCATGAAATTAAAAGACACTTACTTCTTGGAATAAAAGTTATGACCAACCTAGAAAGCACATTCAAAAGCAGAGACACAGCTTTGTTGACTAAGGTCTGTCTAGTCAAGGCTATGGTTTTTCCAGTAGTCATGTATGGATGTGAGAGTTGGACTGTGAAGAAGGCTGAGAGCCGAATAGTTGATGCTTTTGCACTGTAGTGTTGGAGAAGACTCTTGAGAGTCCTTTGGACTGCAAGGAGGATCCAACCAGTCCATTCAGAAGGAGATCAGCCCTGGGATTTCTTTGGAAGGAATAATGCTGAAGCTGAAGCTCCAATACTTCGGCCACATCATGCGAAGAGTTGACTGATTGGAAAAGACTTTGATGCTGGGAGGGACTGGGGGCAGGGGAAGAAGGGGACGACAGAGGATGAGATGGCTGGATGACATCAGTGACTCGATGGATGTGTGTCTGAGTGAACTCTGGGAGGTGGTGATGGACAGAGAGGCCTGGCATGCTGCGATTCATGGGGTCACAAAGAGTTGGACATGACTGAGCGACTGAACTGAACTTAACTGATATTTTAATTCTAAAAATATTTAATATGTTTTATGTTTTCCTGGTCAGTAGCAAGTTAAATATTTGAAAGAGTTATAAAAGTTAGGTAAACTTCTAAATAATTATTATGCTAAGGTTTCTGAAATCCTATTGTTGTTTTGCATCCAATATTATAGATATAAATTATGAAGATATGTCCATCTATATATGCCAATCTATATTGAGTAATATCTCTTTACATTAAGAATATTAATTTTCTCAGTTTTTCCAATTAAAAATCCTGAAGATCAACTCATTGTTTAAATATGGACATTATTAATTTTACAGTTGATAAATTCCCATTGTGCTTATCTTTTAAGAATGTTAAGATGATTTTTAAGAGAGACAACAGAGGGATGTATCATTATGTATGAACATATTTAAGCATGGAGAAATAATGTTAACTAAAAGTCACTGAGAAACATGGTCAGCAATGAAGGAAGTGAAAAAAATAACAAAATAATAAAACACATGCTGTTTTAAGATTCAGTATTCTATTTTGAGGTTCAGGACTAAATGAATAATTGTTATAATAATGAGTTGGAAACAGTTTTAACTTCATATAATGAAGCTGAAACCAAATTTGGATGTACGCAGTTTTTAGTATAAATTTGTTGCAAAAATGTTTCTGGTTATGGTTGTGACATCCTTGTCCACCTCCTGCTTTATTGGAAAGCTTGCAAATAGTTATTCTATAATAAAGAAGAAACAGCATATGCTCTTTTTATTTTTTTCTTTTATGTACCAAAGCATGGTACAAATCTCATCTTGAAAGCTCTGGAATAAAAACCTTATAAACTATACTAAAACATTGTGGATAGTGAAATAACAAAGTAATTTAAGATTGCTAAGCAGCAGTTGGAGGGCAAATCTTTTCAACATTCTCGTTACAGGTTTTTAACTCCTCAGAACATTTGGTTTGGTTTCTAAAGCACAAATCAAACAGCAGAATATCTTATCTCTTTGGTCTAAAGCCAGAAAAACCACACTGCCATGTTTTGGTTGACCAATCCAAAAGTTGTAAATCAGTTTGACGTGACTTTTGCAGGGAATCTGGGACAGAGAAGACAATGATGATGAGGAGGCTCTTAGAAAGGTTAAAGGCCAGCATAACACTGAGGATGAAACAGGCTTTGCAAATAGCTTCTGAACTGAGAAGTAAAACAGTATCTTCAGAACCATTCTACATTAAATTTTCTTCTCCCAGGCAGATAAGTAACTTGAGTTGTTCTCAAAGAACACTTAACAATACTGTTTTCCAATTATTATATGCATGTCAGAGAACAGACAAAATTGACAAATTATATTCTATAAATTTAGCATTTGACTTCCTTTTCTTCTATTTTACAATTTTATTTTCTAAACAATATAATATTAAAATACTAGAACAAAGTCACAAAACTAGTTATACATATTATGAGAGAGATATATATATATATGGTTCCTGATGAAGAACTCCTAAAATGCTTGAAAAATAAAATGGTTAGGAGAATCTTCCTCTCTAACATTTAGTCTTTGACCTCAGTCTTGACACAGAGCTCTTGAAACCATTGTAATTTTCCAAGTAATAGAAGCTTCTGTCATCAAGCTCCTAAATCCCTTGGAATATCCTGGGTGATAGGAATATTGTTTGTTGTATAAGGTAGCTCTAGGTGGGCTCTTACATGGGGGCTGGTCACCAGAAAGGCCAGCCATTAATAGAAACTTGAGACTTTCATCTACTTCTCCCATTCTGCAGAGACAGGAGAGGGGCTGAAAATTGAGTTAATAATTGATCATACCTCGTGACAAAGCCTCCATTAAAACCCAAATAGTATCGGGTTTGAGGAGTTTCAGGTTGGTGAACACACCTATATACCAGGAGAGTCCTGCACCCAAATTCCACAGGAACAGCAGCTCTTTCATTCAAGACCCTTACAAATCCTATCCTATGCATCTCTTCATAGAGCTCTTCATCAGTATCCTTTATCATATCATTTACAGCATTCAGTTAAACCTCTCAGTGGTGTCTGACCCTGTGACCCCATGGATGACAGCATGTCAGGCTTCCCTGTCTTCACCAACTCCCAGTGCTTTCTCAAACTCATGTCTATCAATTTGGCAATGCCATCCAATCATCTCATCCTCTGTTGTCTCCTTCTCCTCCTGCCTTCAATCTTCCCCATCTTCAAGACTTTTCTAATGAGTCAATTCTTCTCATCATATGGCCAATGTATTGGAGCTTCAGCTTCAGCATCAGTCCTTTCAATGAATATTCAAGATTACTTTCCTTTAGGATTGACTGGTTCAATCTCTTTTCAGTCCAAGAACTCTCAAGAGTCCTCTCTAACATCAGAGTTTAAAAGTATCAATTCTTCGGTGCTCAGCTTGTTTTATGGTCCCACTCTTACATCCATACATGACTACTGGAAAAAAACATAGCTTTGACTAGAGGGACTTTTATTGGCAAAATCATGTCTCTGCTTTTTATTATGCTGTCTAGGTTTGCCATAGCTTTTCTTTCTAGAAGCAAGCATCTTTTCATTTCATAGCTGTAGTCTCTACCCAAAATGATTTTGAAGCCCCCCAAAATAAAGTATGTCACTGTTTCCATTGCTTCCCCATCTATTTGCCAAGAGGTGATGGGCCTGGATGCCATGATCTTAGTTTTCTGCATGTTGAGTTTTAAGTCAGCTTGTTCACTCTCTTTCACATTCATCAAGAGGCTCTTTATTAACCAGTAAAATAAATGAATGCTTTCCTGAATTCTGTGAGCTATTGTGACAAATTATTGAACCCCAGGAGGGGACTCTGAGAACTCTGATTCATAGTCAATAGGTCAGAAATACAGGTGACAACCTGAAACTTCCAATTACTAATAAGTAATATTTCTTATTATGTAAAAAAGTATAAGAGTGATTTTTGTGAAATTGCTCTTTTATTTATAAAATTATATTGTTTGGCCAACAACAACAACAAAAAAAGGCCTTTGTAAAATAAAAGATAAATAGATCAAATGCTAAGTGGATTAAATTGAGGATAGTCTTGTGGGATTCAGCCCTTAACTCATAGATATGAGTTTATGAGTTGTGTCAAAATAAATTGAAGTATAGGACACTTGGGCTTCCCTGGTAGCTCAGCTGGTAAAGAATCTGTCTTTGATGCAGGAGACCCCAGTTTAATTCCTGGGTAGGGGAATTCCCCTCAAGAAGAGAGGCAACCCATTCCTGTATTCTTGGGCTTTCTGGTGGCTCAGATGGCAAAGAATTACCTGCAATGCAGGAAACCTGGGTTTTATCTCTAGTTTGGGAAGATCCCCTGGAGGAGGGCATTGCAACCCAATCCAGTATTCTTCCCTTGAGAAACCCAATAGACAGAGGAGCCTGAGTCAGACACGACTGAGAGACTAAGTACAGGACACAGAACACTCATCTCATATCCCAGAGAACTGCTTTGTGTGGGACATACCTCCATACACTTGATTACCAGTGACAGTGGTTCTTCATTTGGACAAAACTTAGGCATGCTCCCAAACCATCTCCTTGGCCTATCTGTGCACTTACTTCCTTGTGAAATCTGATTTTAACAAGATCCCTGTCAAGTCAGTTGAAAGAGAACCCTCACTCTCAATATCTGATCAGCTTTAATATCTGATAGAGTTCATTCTCCATCATACTCTAGGCCTCAGCAAGAATTGTTAGGTCAGTGTAAACAGCCTTCCTCTTACTCCTGATGTTTCCTCTTAATAATTTTCCACTCACTGCTTCCCACACTGCTCCTTCATTGTAAATTCTCACTTGTTTGTGCTATTTTTTGGAACTGAACCTAACTTTCTCTCACTTTAATATCCCTCTGCAGTGGTCCTTATCTACCATGATCAGCCTAAATAAAATTTGCCTTATGATCTTTAATAAGTGTCATTGAATTATTTTTTATTTAACATAGAAATGTTAGCAAAAAAAAAAAAAAACATTATTTGCTAGTAGTAAAAGAGGGCCACACAGGAGTCACTACTTTTTCTCTTGCACAATTATATAGAGGACTCAAATTTCAAAATTAAAATTATTTAAATATTTTAACTCATTTTTGTTATGTGAGTTTAAAAACTATACCAACATGACCATAGTTCACAAAGAATTCTGTATTAAATGTATTATCTATTTCTGTAAAACTCAGGCATTCACAAAATAATTTAAAATATTTAGAAAATAACATTGAAGAAAAAGTTTGTGTAGTCCATTATAGTGAACATGAAAAAGCAGCACAATTCCAGGTTATTACAGCTGGCTTTTTGGTAGGGGGCATGCCTTATAATGTAATGAAGCAACTTACATAGAATAAATTTCTTCTGCTCAGTAGGGAAGACATTTTCAGTTAACCTCTAAGCTATTTTCTTCCCACAACTCTTCAGTTCAGATCCCTCCTACTATTGCCCAAGAGCTGGGTAAAGAGAAAATTCAGAGCAAAGAGTCAAGACACAAAGGACAGTCCATTCCTGCTCATCTAGAAGTCAGTAAAATTTTGTTGAAAGCCCCCAAAGAAGAGCAAGCCTAACATTTCTGCACTGCATAGATCTCTGAAGAATGATATCAAGAAAAGCACTGCTAGATATTTGTCACGTGCTTAAGGAAGACTCCATTTTAATCTTTGTTAAAAGTAACTGAATTTTAAAATAGCTATCTCATCTGAGTTGGAAAAAAATTAATAACCACGATGAATAAAGAACTGCAACAAATGAGAAACAAGTCAACCCATAAACAAATACCAAATTATGTGAACTAAATAGAGACAAAAAACAAACATATTAAAAGAAACCAATCTCAGTGACAAGACATAACTTCCCTGATTGTGCATTCCCAGATTAGGCAGGTATATGAATGCTATTAAACCCAAACTCATTAAATAATATTATAATAAAATGCACATGTGGTTTTGTGCTCCTCAGGGTGTGCTTTTCTTAGAAAACCAAGAGTAAGGGCATGTGTAATAATGAATTTACTACAGAACAGGAGACAATCAATCCAATAGCAATTCCTTGTCACTCAATTATGATTGCACCCATCCTCTCAAAGAATACTGTTAAGCCTACACAGAAGAGCTGGTTTTACCTTACAGAAACAACCCACTCTACTTCTGAGAGTGTTTTTTGCTTTAATAAACGTTGCTTTGCACTTAAGCCTGAAATGGAAGTTTGCAAATTTTATTTGCTATGCTAATGACCAAGATTGCTAGTCCGAGTCTCCACTGACCTCCTCAGTTGGAGCTGTCTGACCCAATACACATTCACTTAGTAACATGAGTAATCAGAAAAACAAGGAATTGAGAAAAACACATTGAGATACAAATTTATATTCCATAAATATAAAATTAATTTAAAATGTGATCAACATATTGGAAAAGTTTTGGAGAGATGGATGATCCCTTATTCTGTTGGGAAAGAGTAAATTGGTGCATACACTGTATGGTATGCCAGAGAATTTCTAAGATAATTCTAATTTTTTTTAAACATGAATAAACTTGTAGTTCTAGATATATCACCTATATAAATGTTTATTAAAATGCATACAAAATCCTTATAGGGATACCTCTTGAATCATCCTTTGTAAAGAAAAAAACTGAAAAAAAAAAAAAAACCCAAAAACGTTCATTTGATGAGATGTAGATATACTGAGGGGTATACTAATAAAATAAATTATAATCCAGTAATTAAAATAAGTAAATTAAGTCCCTTTATATCAATATGTTTATAAAGATAGATGATACAATTAAATTATGTAATAATAACAAATTATTCCATATAATTATAGACGTATTAAGCATATATTTGGAAAGTAGCAGTGAAAATGGACCAAGGAGAGCAATAGAGGACATTTCTATTTTTTTCCAAATTTATTAAAAAATTGTGAAGCTAATATAAGTTGTATTTTATTTACTATGTGTGGCTATTTACAAATTTAATTAATTATATCTTTATAGTTGAAAATTTAAATATTAAAACCTTTATATTTATGTTATATACTACAATTTATTAAAGAATGATAAAATATGAAAAAGAGTGAAAGGTAAGATATTTTTAGTTATGTAGATTCACAAAAGATTTGTGGAAGAAGGGAAATTTAATGCACACAGGAAAAAGAGATACTATATTGTAGAAAAATGACACCATCCCCAAAACTATTAAACAAGCAATATATATTTTGATTTAGAAAACTAATATCCTAGAACATTTCATAGCCACTTATTAGCATAACTGCTTTAGTATGCCATAGCTGTCAAATACTAAAAATACCATTCCTTTAACCATAGCTACACATTTACTTTGGATATAGTTATAGAATTACAAGTCATTTTTATCAAATTTTGCTTTGATTTTAAACATTAATGTTAAAAATGACTTCAATAATAATGTATACATATGTATAATGTATAATGAAATAAGAAGTGTGTATATTGATATTTAAGGTCTTCCCAGGTGGCTCAGTCATAATCTACCTGCTAATGCAGGAGATGTAGGAAACCCAGGTTTGATCCCTGGGTTGGGGAGTTGGGGAGATCCCCTGTAGAAGGAAATGGAACCTGCTCCAGTATTCTTGCTTGGAAAATCCCATGGAAATAGGAGCCTGGCAGGCTACAGTCCATGGAGTCACAGAAGAGTCAGATACGACTGAGTAACTGAGCATGCATGCATGATAATATTAAATCAATCAATCTATTTGTGTTACTTAGTTTTTCTCTGGTAGAATTTTGTTTGTTTGTTTGTTTTAAATTTCAGTCCAAGGAAGAATTTTAAATTGTCTAAAAAGCAGTGTATATACTATTGGGTTATTCAATGACACAACTTGGTGTATAATGCCAGTTTCATGATGTTATGTCTGTTGTTCAGTTGCTAAGGTGGGTCCAACTGTTTGAGATCCCATGGACTGATGCCAAGTTTTCCTGTCCTCCACTATCTCCCAGAGTTTGCTCAAATTCATGTCCATTGAATTGGTGATTCTATATAACCATTTCATCCCCTGTCACTCTCTTATTTTGCCTTCAATCTTTCCCAGCAGCAGGGCACTTTCCAATGAGTAGCTTTTCACATCAAGGGGCCAAACTATTGGAGCTTCAGGTTCAGCATGAGTTCTTTTGATGAATATGCAAAGTTTACTTCCTTTAGGGTTGACTGATTTGATATACATGATATATATGTTTGCCCACAATTTCTAAGGTTCAATATTGTAAAATAATACAATTGATGAGTTATATTATTTTTGTCTTTTTTTAATTTGAATTTATTTATTTTAATTGGAGGTTAATTATTTTACAACATTATATTGGTTTGGCCATACATCAACATGAATCTGCCACAAGTGTACACATGTTACCCATCCTGAATGCCCCCCTCCCACTTCCCTCCCCATCCCAACCCTCTGGGTCATCCCGGTGCAACAGCCCTGAGCATCCTGTATCATGCATTGAACCTGGACTGGTGATTTGTTTCATATATGATATTATACATGGTTCAATGCCATTCTCCCAAATCATCCCACCCTCGCTCTCTCCCACAGAGTCCATAAGACTGTTTTATACATCTGTGTCTTTTTTGGTGTCTTGCATACAGGGTTATCATTACCATCTTTCTAAATTCCATATATATGTGTTAGTATACTGTATTGGTGTTTTTCTTTCTGGCTTACTTCACTCTGTATAATAGGCTCCAGTTTCATCCATCTCATTAGAACTGATTCAAATGTATTCTTTTTAATGGCTGCATAATACCCCATTGTATATGTACCACAGCTTTCTTATCCATTCGTCTGCTGATGGACATCTAGATTGTTTCCATGTCCTAGCTATTATAAACAGTGCTGCAGTGAACATTGGGGGTACACATATTTCTTTCAATTCTGGTTTCCTTGGTGTGTATGCCCAGCAGTGGGATTGCTAGGTTGTATTGAAGTTCTGTTTCCAGTTTTTTAAGGAGTCTCCACACTGTTCTCCATAGTGGCTGCACTAGTTTGCATTCCCACCAACAGTGTAAGAGGGTTCCCATTTCTCCACACCCTCTCCAGCATTTATTGCTTGTAGACATTTGGATCACAGCCATTCTGACTGGTGTGAAATTGTACCTCATTGTGGTTTTGATTTGCATTTCTCTGACAATGAATGATGTTGAGCATCTTTTCATGCATTTGTTAGCTATCTTTATGTCTTTGGAGAAATGTCTCTTAGTTCTTGGGCCCATTTTTTTGATTGGGTCACTTATTTTTCTGAAATTGAGCTGCAGGAGTTCTTGTATATTTTTGGGATTAGTTGTTTGTCAGTTGCTTCCATTTGCTATTATTTTCTTCCATTTCGAAGGCTGTCTTTTCACCTTGCTTATAGTTTTCTTTGTTGTGCAGAAGATTTTAATTTTAATTATGTCCCATTTGTTTATTTTTGCTTTTATTTCCAATATTCTGGGAGGTGGGTCATAGAGGATCCTGCTGTGATTTATGTCGAAGAGTGTTTTGCCTATGTTCTCCTCTGGGAGTTTTATAGTTTCTGGTCTTATGTTTAGACATTTAATCCATTTTGAGTTAATTTTTGTGTATGGTGTTAGAAAGTGGTATAGTTTCATTCTTTTACAAGTGGTTGACCAGTATTCCCAGCATCACTTGTTAAAGAGATAGTCTTTTCTCCATTGTATATTCTTGCCTCCTTTGTCAAAGATAAGGTGTCCATAGGTGCATGGGTTTATCCCGGGGTTTTCTATTTTGTTCCACTGATTTTCTGTCTCTGTGCCAGTACCAAACTGTCTTGATGACTATGGCTTTGCAGTAGAGCCTGAAGTCAGGCAGGTTGATTCCTCCAGTACCATTCTTCTTTCTCAAGATTGCTTTGGCTATTCAAGGTTTTCTGTATATCCATATAAATTGTGAAATTATTTGTTCTAGCTCTGTGAAAAATGCCACTGGTAGCTTGATAAGGATTGCATTGAATCTATAGATTGCTTTGAGTAGTATACTCTTTTCACTATATTGATTCCCCCAATCCCTGAACACGGTCTATTTCTCCATCTGTTAGTGTCCTCTTTGATTTTTTTCACCAGTGTTTTATAGTTTTCTATATATATAGATCTTTTGTTTATTTCGGTAGCTATATTCCAAAGTTGTTTCTTTTTCTTTCTTTCTTTTTTTTTCTTTTCTTTTCCTTGCAATGCTGCATGGAATTGTTTTCTTAATTTCTCTATTTTCTCATTATTAGTGTTAGGAATGCAAGGAATTTCTGTGTGTTGATTTCATTTCCTGCAAGTGTACTATATTCATTGATTAGCTCTAGTAATTTTCTGGTGGCGTCTTTAGGATTTTCTATACAGAGGATCATATCATCTGCAAACAATAAGACTTTGAATACTTTTACAATCTGGATTCCTTTGTTTCTCTTTAAGCTCTGATTCCTGTGGCCAAAACTTTCAAAACTATGTTGAATAATAGTGATGAAAGCTGGCACCCTTGTCTTGTTCCTGACTTTAGGGGAAATGCTTTCAATTTTTCACCATTGAGGATAACATTTGCTGTGGGTTTGTCGTATATAGCTTTTATTATGTTAATGTGTGTTCCTTCTATTCCTACTTTCTGGAGAGTTTTTATCATAAATGGATGTTGAATTTTGTCAAAGGCTTTCTCGGCATCTATTGAAATAATCATATGGCTTTTATTTTTTTATTGTCAATGTGTGTATTACGTTGATTGATTTGTGGATATTGAAGAATCCTTGCATCCCTGGGATAAAGCCCTCTTGGTGTATGATCTTTTTAATGTGTTGTTGGATTCTGATTGTTAGAATTTTGTTAAGGATTTTTGCATCTATGTTCATCAGTGATATTGGCCTGTAGTTTTCTTTTCTTTTCTTTTTCTGTGGCATCTTTGTCAGGTTTTTATATTAAGGTGGTGGTTACTTGATAGAATGAGTTTGGAAGTTTACCTTCCTCTCCAATTTTCTGTAAGAGTTTTAGTAATATAGGTGTTAGGTATTATCTAAATTTTTGGTAGAATTAAGCTGTGAAGACATCTTGACCTAAGCTTTTGTTTGCTGGAAGTTTTCTGAAGACAGTTTCAATTTCCTTGCTTGTGATGGGTCTGTTAAGATTTTCTATTTATTCCTAGTTCAGTTTTGGAAAGTTGAACTTCTCTAAAAATTTGTCCATTTCTTCCACGTTGTCCATTTTATTGTCATATAATTGCTGATAGTAGTCTCTTATGATCCTTCTGTATTTCTGTTGCGATCTCGCATTTTCATTTCTAATTTTACTGATTTGATTATTCTCCCTTTGTTTCTTGATGAATTTGGCTAATGGTTTATCACTTTTATTTATCTTCTCAAAGAACCACCTGTTGACTTTGTTGATTTTTACTATCATCTCTTTTGTTTCTTTTGCATTTATATCTGCCCTAATTTTTAAGATTTCTTTCCTTATACTAACCCTGGGATTCTTCATTTTTCCTTTTCTAGTTGCTTTTGGTGTAGAGTTAGATTATTTATTTGAAAATTTTTTTTGTTTGTTTCTTGTGATAAGCCTCTACTGCTATGAATCTTCCCCTTATCATTGCTTTCACAGTGACCAACAGGTTTGGGGTTGTTGTGTTTTCATTTTCACTCGTTTTTATGCATATCTTGATTTTTTTTTTAAATTTCTTCTGTGATTTGTTGGTTATTCAGCAGCATGTTGTTCAGCCTCCATATGTTGGAATTTTTAATAGTTTTTCTCCTGTAATTGAGATCTAATCTTACTGCATTGTGTTCAGAAAAGATTCTTGGAATCATTTATTTATTTATTTATTTATTTATTTTAAATTTACCAAGGCTATATTTGGGCCAAGGATGTGATCTATCTTGGAAAGATTGCATGTGCACTTGAGAAAAAGCTGAAATTCATGGCTTTGGGGTGAAATGTCTTATAGATATTAACTAGGTCTAACAGGTCTATTGAATCATTTAAAGTTTGTGTTTCCTTGATAATTTTCTGTTTAGTTGATCTATCCATAAGTGTGACTGGTCTATTAAAGTCTCCCACTACTATTGTGTTATTGTTAATTCCCCCTTTCATACTTGTTAGCATTTGCCTTACATATTGAGGTGCTCCTATGTTGGGTGCATATATATTTATAATTGTTATATCTTCTTTTCGGATTGATCCTTTGATCATTATGTAGTGTCCTTCTTTGTCTCTTTTCATAGCCTTTGTTTTAAAGTCTAGTTTATATGAAATGAGTATTGCTACTCCGTCTTTCTTTTGGTCTCTATTTGCATGACTATCTTTTTCCAGTCCTTCACTCTCAGTCTGTCTGTGTTCCTTGTTTTGAGGTGGGTCTCTTGTAGACAACATATATGGGTCTTGTTTTGAATCCGTTCAGCCAGCCTTTGACTTTTGGTTGGGGCATTCAACCCACTTACGTTTAAGGTAGTTATTGATAAATATGTGTTGGAGAAGACTCTTGAGAGTCGCTTGGACTGCAAGGAGATCCAACCAGTCCATTCTGAAGGAGATTAGCCTTGGAATTTCTTTGGAAGGAATGATGCTAAAGCTGAAACTCGAATACTTTGGTGAATAGCTGACTCATTAGAAATTACTCTGATGATGGGAGGGATTGGGGGCAGGAGGAGAAGGGGACGACAGAGGATGAGATGACTGGGTGGCATCACTGACTCAATGGACGTGAGTCTGCGTGAACTCTGGGAGTTGTTGATGGACAGGGAGGCCTGGCGTGCTGCGATTCATGGGGTCTAATAGAGTCGGACATGATTGAGTGACTGAGCTGAACTTAACTGAACTGATGATCCTGTTGCCATTTACTTTATTGTTTTGGGTTCGAGTTTACACATCCTGTTTTTGTTTCCTGTCTAGAGAAGATCCTTTAGTATTTGTTGCAGAGCTGGTTTGGTAGCGCTGAATTGTCTGAGTTCTTCCTTGTCTGTAATGCTTTTGATTTCTCCTTCATATTTGAATGAGATCCTTGCTGGGTACAGTGACCTGGCTGTAGGTTATTTGTTTCATCACTTTATTATTCATTTTTTTTAGGTTTTGAAAAAGAGATGTTATTTATCAGAACTGTTTTATTCTTTTATAAGAGTTTTTAGAATGAAAGTATAATGACATGTAATATTATATTGGCTTTAAGTGTACAACATAATGATTTCATATTTGATATTTATATATTATAAAATAATCACCACAATAAGTCTAGTTAACATTTGTCCTCATATGTAGTTAATTTTTTCTTAATTTTTATTATTTATTTTTTATTTAAATTTATTTATTTATTTTACTTTACACACTGTATTGGTTTTGCCCTACATTGACATGAATTCACCACAGGTGTACATGAATTCCCAATCCTGAGCCCCTCCCACCATTCTCCCCATATCATCTCTCTGGATCATCCCAGTGCACCAGCCACAAGCATCCTGTATCCTGTATCAAACCTAGACTAGCTTTTGGTTCTTACATGATAGTATACATGTTTCAATGCCACTCTCCCAAATCATCCCACCCTCTCCTTCTCCCACAGAGTCCAAAAGTCTCTTCTTTACATTTCTGTCTCTTTTGCAGTCTTGCATACAGGGTTTTCATGACCATGTTTCTAAATTCCATATATATGTGTTAGTATACTGTATTGGTATTTTGCTTTCTGGCTTACTTCACTCTGAATAATAGGCTCCAGTTTCATCCACCTCAATAGAACTGATTCAAATATATTCTTTCTAATGGCTGAGTAATACTCCATTGTGTATATGTACCACAGTTTTCTTATCCATTCGTCTGCTGATAGACATCTAGGTTGTTTCCATGTCCTGACTATTATAAATAGTGCTGTGATGAACATTGGGATACACGTGTCTCTTTCAATTCTGGTTTCCTCAGGGCATATGCCCAGCAGTAGGATTGCCTGGTCTTAAGGCAGTTCTATTTATAGTTTTTTAAGGAATCTCCACACTGTTTTCCATAGTGGCTTTACTAGTTTGCATTCCCATCAACAGTGTAAGAGGGTTCCTTTTTCTCCACACCCTCTCCAGCATTTATTGCTTGTAGACTTTTGGATCACTGCCATTCTGAATAGCCTTGAAATGGTACCTCATTGTGGTTTTGATTTGCATTTCTCTGATAATGAGTGATTTTGTTCATGTGTTTATTCATCTGATCATTTTATGTGTTTGTTAGCCATCCGTATGTCTTCTTTGGAGAAATGTCTATTTAGTTCTTTGGCCGATTTTTTGATTGGGTCATTTATTTTTCTGGAATTGAGCTGCATAAGCTGCTTGTATATTTTTGAGATTAGTTGTCTGTCAGTTGCTTCTTTACTATTATTTTCACCCATTCAGAAGGCTGTCTTTTCACTTTGTTTATAGTTTGTTGTGCAGAAGCTTTTAATTTTAATTAGATCCCATTTGTTTAATTTTGCCTTTATTTTCAGTATTCTGGGAGGTGGATCATAGAGGATCCTGCTGTGATTTATGACAGAGAGTGTTTTGCCTATGTTCTCCTCTGGGAGTTTTATAATTTTTGGTCTTACGTTTATATCTTTAATCCATTTTGAGTTTATTTTTATGTATGGTGTTAGTGTTCTAGTTTTATTCTTTTACAAGTGGTTGACCAGTTTCCCCAGCACCACTTGTTAAAGAGATTGTCTTTAATCCATTGGATATTCTTGCCTCTTTTGTCGAAGATAAGGTGTCCATAGCTGTGTGAATTTATTTCTGGGCTTTCTATTTTGTTCCATTGATCTATATTTCTGTCTCCCTGTCAGTACCATACTGTCTTGATGACTGTGGCTTTGTAGTAAAGCCTGAAGTCAGGCAGGTTGATTCTTCCAGTTCCATTCTGTTTTCTCAAGATTGCTTTGGCTATTCAAGGTTTTTGTATTTCCATACAAATTGTGAAATTATTTATTTTATCTCTGTGAAAAATACCACTGGTAGCTTGATAGGGATTGCATTGAATCTGTAGGTTTCTTTGGGCAATATATTCATCTCCACTATATTGATTCTTCCGAACCATGAACATAGTATATTTCTCCATCTATTAGTGTCCTTTTGAATTCTTTCAACAGTGTTATATAGTTTTCTATAAATAGGCCTTTAGTTTCTTTAGGTAGATATATTCCCAAGTGTTTTATTCTTTTTGTTGCAATGGTGAATGGAATTGTTTCCTTAATTTCTTTTTCTAATTTCTCATTATTAGTTTATAGGAATGCAAGGGATTTCTGTGTGTTGATTTTATATCCCACAACTTTACTATATTCATTGATTAGTTCTAGTAATTTTCTGGTGATTTCTTTCTGATTTTCTACATAAAGGATAAAGTTGTCTGCAAACAGTGGAGTTTTACTTCTTCTTTTACAATTTGGATTCTTTTTATTTCTTTTCCTGCTCTGATTGCTGTGGTCAAAACTTCCAGAACTATGTTGAATACTAGTGGTGAAAATGGGCACCCTTATCTTTTTCCTGACTATAAGGGAAATGCTTTCAATTTTTCACCATTTAGGATAATGTTTGCTGTGTGTTTGTCATATATAGCTTTTATTAAGTTGAGATAGTTTCCTTCTATTCCTGCTTTCTGGAGAGTTTTTATCATAAATGGATGTTGAAGTTTGTCAAAGGCTTTCTTGGCATCTATTGAGATAATCATACAGCTTTTATTTTTCAATTTATTAATGTGGTGAATTACATTGATTGATTTGCAGTTTTGAAGAACCCTTACATCACTGGGATAAAGCCAACTTGGTAATGGTGTATGATCTTTTTAATGTGTTTTTGGATTCTGATTGCTAGAATTTTGTTAAGAATTTTTGCATCTATGTTCATCAGTGATATTGACCTGTAGTTTGTGTGTGTGTGTGTGTGTGTGGCATCTTTGTCAGGTTTTGGTATTAGGGTGATGGTGGCCTCATGGAATGAGTTTGGAAGTTTATCTTCCTCTGCAAATTTCTGGAAGATTTTGAGTAGGATAGGTGTTAGCTCTTCTCTAAATTTTTGGTAGAATTCAGCTGTGAAGCTGTCTGGACCTGGGCTTTTGTTTGCTGGAAGATTTCTGATTACAGTTTCCATTTCCTTTTTTGTGATGGGTCTGTTAATGTTGTCTGTTTCTTTCTAATTCAGTTTTGGAAAGTTGTACTTTTCTAAGAGTTTTTCCATTTCTTCCACTTTGTCCATTTTATTGGCAAATAATTGCTGATAGTAGTCTCTTATGATGCTTTGTATTTCTGAGTGTCTGTTGTGATCTCTCCATTTTCATTTCTAATTTTATTGATTTAATTTTTCTCCCTTTGTTTCTTGATGAGTCTGGCTAATGGTTCATCAATTTTATTTATCCTTTCAAAGAACCAGCTTTTGCCTTTGTTGTTTTTGCTGTGGTCTCTTTTGTTTCTTTTGCATTTATTTCTGCCCTAATTTTTTAAGATTTCTTTCCTTCTACTAACCCTGGGGTTCTCCATTTCTTCCTTTTCTAGTTGCTTTATGTGTAGAATTAGGTTATTTATTTGACTCTTTTCTTGTTTCTTGAGGTATGCCTGTATTGCTATGTACTTTCCTCTTAGCACTGTTTTCATAGTGTCCCACAGGTTTTGGGTTGTTGTGTTTTCATTTTCATTCGCTTCAATGTATATTTTGATTTCTTCTGTGATTTGTTGATTATTCAGAAGTGTGTTGTTCAGCCTCCATATGTTGGAACTTTTAATAGTTTTTCTCCTGTAATTGAGATCTAATCTTAATGCATTATGGTCAGGAAAGATGCTTGGAATGGTTTCAATTTTTTTGAATTTATCAAGGCTAGATTTATGGCCCAGGATGTGATCTATCCTGGAGAAGGTTCCTTGAGCACTTGAGAAAAAGGTGAAATTCCTTGTTTTAGGGTGAAATGTCCTATAGATATCAATTAGGTTTAACTGGTCTATTGTATCATTTAAAGTTTGTGTTTCTTTGTAATTTTCTGTTTAGTTGATCTGTCCATAGGTGTGAGTGGGGTGTTAAAGTCTCCCACTATTTTTGTGTTATTGTTAATTTCCCCTTTCATATTTGTTAGCAATTGTCTTACATTTTGTGGTGCTCCTATGTTGGACGCATATATATTTATAATTGTTATATCTTCTTCTTGGATTGATCTTTTGATCATGATATAGTGGTCTTCTTTGTCTCTTTTCACAGCCTTTGTTTTAAAGTATAGTTTATCTGATATGAGTATAGCTACTCCTGCTTTCTTTTGGTCACTATTTGCTTGGAATACCTTTTTCAAGCCCTTCACCTTCAGTCTGTATGTGTCCCTTGTTTTGAGGTGAGTCTCTTGTAGACAACATATATAGGGATCTTGTTTTTATATCCCATTCAGCCAGTCTTTGTCTTTTGGTGGGGCCATTCAACCCATTTATTTTAAGGTAATTATTGAGAAGTATGATCCTGTTGCCTTTATTCTTTTGGATTTGGATTTATATACCCTTTTTTGTGTTTTCTGTCTAGAGAATATCCTTTAGCAATTGTTGGAGAGCTGATTTGGCAGTGCCAAATTCTCTCAGCTTTTGCTTGTCTGTAAAGCTCTTGATTTCTCCTTCATATTTGAATGAGATCCTTGGTGGGTAGAGTAGTCTAGGATATAGGTTATTTTCTTTCATCACTTTACATATGTCCTGCCATTCTCTCCTGGCCTAAAGACTTTCTATTGAAAAATCAGCTGTTATCCTTATGGGAATCACCTTGTGTGTTTGTTGTTTTTCCCTTGCTTCTTTTAATATTTGTTCTTTATGTTTGATCTTTGTTAATTTGATTAATATATGTCTTGGGGTGTTTTGCCTTGGGTTTATCCTGCTTGGGACTCTCTGGGTTTCTTGCATTTGGGTGATTACTTCCTTCCCCATTTTATGGGGTTTTCAACTATTATCTCCTCAAGTATTTTCTCATGGTTTTTCTTTTTGTCTTCTTCTGGAACTTCTATAATTTGAATGTTGGAGTGTTTCATATTGTCCTGGAGGTCTCTGAGATTGTCCTCATTTCTTGCAATTCATTTTTCTTCTCTGATTCATTTATTTCTACCATTCTATCTTTTATTTCACTAAACCTATCTTCTGCCTCCGTTATTCTACTATTTGTTGCCTCCAGAGTGTTTCTGATCTCATTTATTGCATTATTCATTATATATTGACTCTTTTTAAAATTTCTTCTAGGTCCTTATTAAACCTTTCTCCTACCCCACGTCTGAGGTCAGGGACAGCAGCCAATAGTGCCAGGCTGCCACAGTGCAGGAATGCCCAAAAGGAGCCATCCTGCATCCGAGGCCAGGGGCAGTGGCTGAGAGGAGCCGCCCACGTCCAAGAAGTGGTGGCAGCACTGGCACAGGAGGGCCTAGAGGAGCTATCCCACGTGTAAGATCAGTAAGGGTGGCAGTGAGCAGATACCCTTGTCCAAGGTAAGGAGCAGTGGCCGTGCTTTGCTGGAGCGGCCATGAAGAGATACCCCACACCCAAGGTAAGAGAAACCCAAGTAAGATGGTAGGTGTTCCAAGAGGGAATCAGAGGGCAGACACACTGAAACCATACTCACAGAAAACTAGTCAATCTAATCACACTAGGTCCACAGCATTGTCTAACTCAATGAAACTAAGCTATGCCCGGGGAGCCACCCAAGACGGGCAGGTCATGGTGGAGAGGTCTGACAGAATGTGGTCCACTGGAGAAGGGAATGGCAAACCACTTTAGTATTCTTGCCTTGAGAACCCATTAACAGTATGAAAAGGCAAAATGATAGGATACTGAAACAGGAAGTCCCAAGGTCAGTAGGTGCCCTATATGCTACTGGAGATCAGTGGAGAAATAACTCCAGACAGAATGAAGGGATGGAGCCAAAGCAAAAACAATACCCAGCTGTGGATGTGACTGTTGATACAAACAAGATGTGATGCAGTAAAGAGCAATATTGCATAGGGATGTAGAATGTCAGGTCCATGAATCAAGGCAAATTGGAAGTGGTCAAACAAGAGATGGCAAGAGTGAACGTCGACATTCTAGGAATCAGCAAACTAAAATGGACTGAAATGGGTGGATTTAACTCAGATGACCATTATATCTACTACTGTGGGCAGGAATCGCTCAGAAGAAATGGAGTAGCCATCATGGTCAACAAAAGAGTCCAAAATGCAGTACTTGGATGCAATCTCAAAAACGAAATAATGATCTCTGTTCATCTCCAAAGCAAACCATTCAATATCACAATTATCCAAATCTATGCCCCAACCAGTAATGCTGAAGAATCTAAAGTTGAATGGTTTTATGAAGACCTACAATACCTTTTTAGAACTAAAACTCTCCAAAAAGATGTCCTTTTCATTCTAGGGGACTCGAATGCAAAAGTAGGAAGTCAAGAAACACTTGGAGTAACAGACAAATTTGGTCTTGGAATGTGGAATGAAGCAGGGCAAAGACTACAGAGTTTTGCCAAGAAAATGCACTGGTCGTAGCAAAAAACCCTCTTTCAACAACACAAGAGAAGACTCCACACATGGACATCACCAGATGGTCAACACCAAAATCAGATTGATTATATTCTTTGCAGCCCCAAAGATGGAGAAGCTCTATATAGTGAGCAAAAACAAGACTGGGAGCTGACTGTGGCTCAGATCATGAGCTCCTGATTGCCAAATTCAGACTCAAATTGGAGAAAGTAGGGAAAACCACTAAACCATTCAGGTATGACCTAAATCAAATCCTTTATTATTATACAGTGGAAGTGAGAAATAGATTTAAAGGCCTAGATCTGATAGATAGAGTGCCTGATGAACTACAGAATGAGACTGATGACATTGTGCAGGAGACAGGGATCGAGACCATCCCCATGGAAAAGAAATGCAAAAAAGCAAAATGGCTGTCTGGGGAGGCCTTACAAATAGCTGTGAAAAGAAGAGAAGCAAAAAGCAAGGGAGAAAAAGAAAGATATAAGCATCTGAATGCAGAGTTTCGAAGAATAGCAAGAAGAGATAAGAAAGCCTTCTTCAGTGATCAGTGCAAAGAAGTAGAAGAAAACAACAGAAGGGGAAAGACTTGAGATCTCTTCAAGGAAATGAGAGATACCAAGGGAACATTTCATGTAAAGATGGGCCCGATAAAGGACAGAAATCATATGGACATAACAGAAGCAGAAGATATTAAGAAGAGGTGGCAGGAATACACAGAAGAACTTTACAAAAAATATTAGCACGACCCAGATAATCATGGTGGTGTGATCACTCACCTAGAGCCAGACATCCTTGAATGTGAAGTCAAGTGGGCTTTAGAAAGAAGCACTATGAACAAACCTAGTAGAGGTGATGGAATTCCATCTAAAGTTGAATGGTTTTATGAAGACCTACAATACCTTTTTAGAACTAAAACTCTCCAAAAAGATGTCCTTTTCATTCTAGGGGACTCGAATGCAAAAGTAGGAAGTCAAGAAACACTTGGAGTAACAGACAAATTTGGTCTTGGAATGTGGAATGAAGCAGGGCAAAGACTAACAGAGTTTTGCCAAGAAAATGCACTGGTCGTAGCAAAAAACCCTCTTTCAACAACACAAGAGAAGACTCCACACATGGACATCACCAGATGGTCAACACCAAAATCAGATTGATTATATTCTTTGCAGCCCCAAAGATGGAGAAGCTCTATATAGTGAGCAAAAACAAGACTGGGAGCTGACTGTGGCTCAGATCATGAGCTCCTGATTGCCAAATTCAGACTCAAATTGGAGAAAGTAGGGAAAACCACTAAACCATTCAGGTATGACCTAAATCAAATCCTTTATTATTATACAGTGGAAGTGAGAAATAGATTTAAAGGCCTAGATCTGATAGATAGAGTGCCTGATGAACTACAGAATGAGACTGATGACATTGTGCAGGAGACAGGGATCGAGACCATCCCCATGGAAAAGAAATGCAAAAAAGCAAAATGGCTGTCTGGGGAGGCCTTACAAATAGCTGTGAAAAGAAGAGAAGCAAAAAGCAAGGGAGAAAAATAAAGATATAAGCATCTGAATGCAGAGTTTCGAAGAATAGCAAGAAGAGATAAGAAAGCCTTCTTCAGTGATCAGTGCAAAGAAGTAGAAGAAAACAACAGAAGGGGAAAGACTTGAGATCTCTTCAAGGAAATGAGAGATACCAAGGGAACATTTCATGTAAAGATGGGCCCGATAAAGGACAGAAATCATATGGACATAACAGAAGCAGAAGATATTAAGAAGAGGTGGCAGGAATACACAGAAGAACTTTACAAAAAATATTAGCACGACCCAGATAATCATGGTGGTGTGATCACTCACCTAGAGCCAGACATCCTTGAATGTGAAGTCAAGTGGGCTTTAGAAGAAGCACTATGAACAAACCTAGTAGAGGTGATGGAATTCCAGTTGAGCTATTTCAAATCCTGAAAGATGATGCTGTGAAAGTGCTTCATTCAATATGCCAGCAAATTTGGAAAACTCAGTAGTGGCCAATGGACAGGAAAAGGTCAGTTTTCATTCCAATCCCAAAGAAAGACAATACCAAAGAATGCTCAAACTTCAGCACAATTGCACTCTTTTCACACACTAGTAAAGTAATGCTCAAAATTCTCTAAGCCAGGCTTTAGTAGTACATGAACTGTGGACTTCCATATGTTCAAGGTGGTTTTAGAAAAGGCAGAGGAACCAGATATCAAATTGTCAACATCCGCTGGATCATCGAAAATGCAAGAGAGTTCTAGAGAAACATCTATTTCTGCTTTATTGACTATGCCAAAGCCTTTGACTGTGTGGATCACAATAAACTGTGGAAAATTCTGGAAGAGATGGGAATACCAGACCACTTGACCTGCCTCTTGAGAAATCTGTATGCAGGTCAGGTAGCACCAGTTAGAATTGGACATGGAACAACAGACTGGTTCCAAATAGGAAAAGCAGTGTGTCAAGGCTGTGTATTGTTACCCTGCTTATTAAACTTATATGCAGAGTACATCATGAGAAATGCTGGACTGGAGGAAACACAAGCTGGAATCAAGATTACCAGGAGAAATATCAATAACCTCAGATATGCAGATGACACCACCTTTATGGCAGAAAGTGAAGAGGACCTAAAAAGCCTCTTGATGAAAGTGAAAGAGGAGAGTGAAAAAGTTTGCTTAAAGCTCAGCATTCAGAAAATGAAGATCATGGCATCCAGTCCCATCACTTCATGGGATATAGATGGGGAAACAGTGGCAACAGTGTCAGGCTTTATTTTTCTGGGCTCAAAAATCACTGCAGGTTTTGATTGCAGCCGTGAATTTAAAAGACACTTACTCCTTGGAAGAAAAGTTATGACCAACCTAGATAGCATATTCAAAAGAAGAGACATTACTTTGCTGACTAAGTCTGTCTAGTCAAGGCTACGGTTTTTCCAGTGATCATGTATGAATGTGAGAGTTGGACTGTGAAGAAGTCTTAGCACTGAAGAATTGATGCTTTTGAACTGTGTTGTTGAAGAGGACTCTTGAAAGTCCCTTGGACTGCAAGGAGTTTCAACCAACCCATTCTGAAGGAGGTCAGCCTTGGGATGTCTTTGGAAGGAAGCTAAAGCTGAAACTCCAGCACTTGGGCCACCTCATGCGAAGAGCTGAAGCATTGGAAAATACTTTGATACTGGGAGGGATTGGGGGCAGGAGGAGAAGGGGATGACTGAGGATGAGATGGCTGGATGTCATCACTGACTCGATGGATGTGATTTTGAATGAACTCCAGGAGTTGGTGATGGACAGGGAGGCCTGGCATGCTGCAGTTCATGGCGTTGCAAAGCGTTGGACACAAGTGAGTGACTGAACTGAACTGCATATTCTGAATCCTTGTCTCCAGGCTATTTATCTGTGATTCTATTTTAATTTCAAGATTTTCGATCATTTTCACTATCATACAGAATTATTTATCAGGTAGATTCCCTATCTCTTCCTCTTTTGTTTGATTTGGTGGGTATTTACCCTGTTCTTTTATTTGCTGGGTATTCCTCTGTCTCTTTGTCTTGGTTAATTGTTCCGTTTGGGTGACCTTTCTGTATTCTGGCAGTTTGTGGAGTTTTGTTTATTATGGAGTTTCCTCACTGTGGATGGGGTTGTATTAGTGGCTTGTCAAGGTTTCTTGGTTTTGGAAGCTTGTGTCAGAATTCTGGTGGTGGGAATTGGATTTCTTCTCTCTGGTGTACAATGATGTGTCCAGTAATTTGTTATGAGATGTCAATGGTTTTGGAGTAACTTTGAGTTGCCTGTACATTGAAGCTCAGGGCTGTGTTCCTGTGTTGCTGGAGAATTTGTGTGGTATGTCTTGCTCTGGCACTTGTTGGCGCTTGGGTGATACTTGGTTTCCGTGTAGGTATGGAGGCACTTGATGAGCTCCTATTGATTATGTTCCCTAGAGTCAGTTCTCTGATGTTCTCAGGATTTGGACTTAAACCTCCTTCTTCTGGTTTTCAGTTTTATTTTTACAGTAGCCTCAAGACTTCTCCATCTATGCAGCAGCAATGATAAAACCTCTAGGTTAGAGATGAAAAGTTTCTCCACATTGAGGGACAGCTAGAGAGGTTCACTGAGTTACATGGAGAAGAGAAGAGGGAGGGGTGAGTTAGAAGTGATTGGAATGAGATGAGGTGGGATTAGAAGAGCAGAGAGAAAGCTAGCCAGTAATCACTTCCTTATGTGGACTCCACTGTCTGGACCAGTCAGTGATGTTCACGAAGTTATACAGAGAAGAGGAGAGGAAGGAAGGAGACAGAGGTGGCCAGGAGGTAAAAGAGGGAAATGAAAAGGAGAGAGACAGATCCAGCTATTAACCAGTTCCCTAAGTGTTCTCCACTGTCTGGAACACACAGAGATTCACAGAGTTGGGTAGAAAAGAGAAGGGGGAGGGAGGAGTCAGAGGAAACCTGGTGGGGAAAAAGGAGAGTCCAAAGGAGGAGAGAGTGGTCAAGCCTGTAATCTCGCCCTCAAGTAAAAATGGGTACTGAAGATTGGGTTTTTAAAGATACAAAATTGATAACAAATACCAAAAAGCAAAGATTAAAAATCTAGACTAGAATTTGGATTTTCAAAAATACAATATTAAAGAAAACAAGAAGGAAGAAAAAAAAGTCAAAAGAAATATTAAAAAACAACCACCACCACCACACACAAAAAAAAATATATAGATAAGCTATTTGCTTTAAAAATAGTGTCTTTTTTTCTTTTTGAAAAGTAATAGTAAGTTATAAAAATAAAAATTAAAGGAGAGATAGAGAGGTTAAAAATTTTAAAAAATGTTAAATCTAAAAAAAAGAGAGAGAGAGAGAAGAAAAAGAAAAGAAGAAAAAAACAAACCAAAAAAAAAAAAGATCGTAAAAATAGTAAAGGTATATCTGAGACTTTTCCTGGTGTCATTGTGGGCAGTGTGGGTCAGTTCATTTTTGGATAGTTCCTTGGTCTGGCTTATATTTCTCAAGATCTATACTTCCAAGGCGGTTCCCTCTGTTTTAGCTTCTTCTGTTTGCTAGTCTCTTCAATGTCTATTTTCCGCCCTTACACAAGAGGGACGGTGGTGGACACTTTTTTTTTTTTTTTTTTTTTTCAGGCTCACTTGTTCAGTCACTTTGTGGAGAGGGAGGAATGCTGCAAACAAATAATACTGGCATGTGCTCGTAGTGTCTCAGTCATGCTGGGCCTGCCCCCGCTCACACCTGCTCACAGTGCACACCGCTCAGGCTCTAGGTTGCTCCGCCAGGAACCATCTGAGGCTGGCCCTGGGCTGCAGTACATCTCTGGTCTAAGCTGCTCAGGCTCAGGCACTCAGGTTGACCTCAGAGGCACAGACTAGGTTTGGCCTGCGTTTTGTGCCCTTCCTAGGTATGAGCAGCTCGGGTGTTTGGCAGGCATGGTCGCTGTGACTTATCACCTTTCCTGTCACTGCTGCTCAGTTTTCTGGGTGTAAAAGAGGCGCCCCTACTTAGGCAGATGATGACTGTCCAGAACCCCAAGAAGTCTTAGTTAGCAAAGAAGCTTGCTTGCAGTTTGGTAATGTCTCTCTGGGGCTGTGATTGCCCCCTTCTGGCCCTTCTGGCTCTGGGTGCATGTCACCAGAGGGGGATGGTCTTCAGCCGGGTAATTCTGATCCATCCTTTGTTCTGTGTGCAGTCCAGGTTGTGTCTTATGTTAGGGCTTTCCACGTGGTAGCTATCCCACAGTCTGGTTTGCTAGCCCTAGTTAGTGCACTCTGGTTACACTTGGGGCATTCTGACCTGATTCTGAAAAAGCACTTCAGCCCGCATCTCCCTGCCAAGCCCCCACTTGCTAGTGGCAGATGCGGGCATCTGTGCTGCTTCTCCACTGGGGGAGTTACCGTTGGGCTCTTAATCTGTTGATTTTAATTATTTATTTATTTTTCCAACTTGTTATGTTGCCCTCTGTGCTTCCAAGGCTTGCACAGACTCGGGAGCAAGAGTGTTTCCTGGTGTTTGGAAACTTCTCTCTCTTTAAGACTCCCTTCTCAGGATGGAACTCCCTTCCTACCCCTTTTGTCTCTGTTTTCATCTTTTATATTTTTTCGTACCTGTTTTTGAAGACAATGATCTGCTTTTCCAGGTACCTGATGTCCTCTGCCAGCATTCAGAAGTTGTTTTGTAAAGTTTACTCAGCGTTGAAATGTTCTTTTGATGAATTTGTGAGGAAGAAAGTGGTCTTCCTATTCTATTCCTCTGCCATCTTAGGACCACCTCCCTTCCTTCACTTTAAATATGTCCTACCATTCCCTCTTGGCCTGAAGAGTTTCTATTGAAAGATCAGCTGTCATCCTTATGGGATTCCCCTTGTGTGTTATCTGTTGTTTTTCCCTTGCTGCTTTTAATATCTGTTCTTTATGTTTGATCTTTGTAAATTTGATTAATAAGTGTCTTGAGGTGTTTCATCTTAGGTTTTCCTATTTGAGACTATCTGGGTTTCTTGGACTTGGGTGACAATTTCCTTGCCCATTTTAGAGAAATTTTCAACTATTATCTCCTCAAGTATTTTCTCATGGTCTTTCTTTTTGTCTTCTTCTTCTGGGACTCCTACAATTCAAATGTTGGGGTCTTTAACATTGTCCCAGAGGTCTCTGAGATTGTCCTCATTTCTTTTAATTCATTTTTCTTTGTTCCTCTCTGATTCATTTATTTCTGCCATACTATCATCTACCTCACTAATCCTACTTTCTGCCTCTGTTATTCTACTATTTGATCCTGTCAGACTGTTTTTGATCTCATTAATTGCATTATTCATTATATATTGACTCTTTTTTATTTATTCTAGGTCCTTGTTAAACATTTCTTGCATCTTTTCAATGCTTGTCTCCAGGCTATTTATCTGTGATTCCATTTTTGTTTTCAAGATTTTGTATCATTTTCACTATCATTATTCAGAATTATTCATTAGGTAAATTCCCATTCTTCTTCTTTTGTTTGGTTTGGTGGCATTTATCCTATTCCTTTACCTATTGGGTATTCCTCTGTCTCTTCATCTTGTTTATATTGCTGTGTTTGTGGTGGCCTTTCTGTATTCTGGCAGTTTGTGGATTTCTCTTTATTGTGGAGTTCCTCACTGTGGGTGGTGTTGTATGGGTGGCTTATTAAGGTTTCTTGGTTAGGGAAACTTGTGTAGGTATTCTGGTGGGTGGGGTCGGACTTCTTCTCTCTGGAGTGCAATGAAGTGTCCCGTAATGAATTATGCGATGTCAGTGGGTTTTGAGTGACTTTGGGCAGCCTATATATTGAAGTTCAGGGCTATGTGCCTGTGTTGCTGGAGAATTTGTGTGGTATGTTTTGCTCTGGAACTTGTTGGCTCTTGGTTGGTGTTTGGTTTCATTGTAGGTATGGAGGCATTTGATGAGCTCCTATTGATTGATGTTCCCTGGAGTCAGGAGTTCTCTGATGTTCTCAGGATTTGGACTTAAGCCTCCAGCTTCCGGTTTTGAGTCACATTTTTACAGTAGCCTGATGACTTCTCTGTCTAACAGCACCATGGATAAAACATCTCCTTTCAAAGACAATGGACTGCTTTTCTGGGTGACTGATGTCCTCTGTTGGCATTCAGAAATTGTTTTGTGGATTTTCTCACTGTTCAAATGTTCCTTTGAAGACTTTGTGGGGGAGAAAGTGTTCTCCCCTTCCTATTCCTCTTCCATCTTAGGACTGCCCTCCAGAAAAAGTTTTTATATTTCCCTTGTTGCCAACAGATACTGCCAGTAAGTAAATGAAATTAATTTATGTATGATACATTTCTACTGTTTCCCCATCTATTTCCCATGAAGTGATGGGGCCAGGTGCCATGATCTTCGTTTTCTGAATGTTGAGCTTTAAGCCAACATTTTCACTCTCCTCTCTCACTTTCAACAAGAGGCTTTTTAGCTCCTCTTCACTTTCTGCCATAAGGGTGGTGTCATCTGCATATCTGAGGTTATTGATATTTCTCCCAGCAATCTTGATTCTAGTTTCTGTTTCTTCCAGCCCAGCGTTTCTCATGATGTACTCTGCATATAAGTTAAATAAGCAGGGTGACAATATACAGGCTTGACGTACTCCTATTCTTATTTGGAACCAGTCTGTTGTTCCAGGTCCAGTTCTAACTGTTGCTTCCTGACCTGCATACAGATTTCTCAAGAGGCAGGTCAGATGGTCTGGTATTCCCATCTCTTTCAGAATTTTCCACAGTTTACTGTGATCCACACAGTCAAAGGCTTTGACATAGTCAATAAAGCAGAAATAGATGTTTTTCTGGAACTCTCTTGCTTTTTTCCATGATCCAGCAGATGTTGGCAATTTGATCTCTGGTTCCTCTGCCTTTTCCAAAACCAGCTTGAACATCAGGGAGTTCACGGTTCACATATTGCTAAAGTCTGGCTTGGAGAATTTTGAGCATTACTTTACTAGCATGTGAAATGAGTGCAATTGTGCGATAGTTTGAACATTCTTTGGCATTGCCTTTCTTTGGAATTGGGATGAAAACTGACCTTTTCCAGTCCTGTGGCCACTGCTGAGTTTTCCAGATTTGCTGGCAAATTGAGTGCAGCACTTTCACAGCATCATCTTTCAGGATTTGAAACAGCTCAACGGGAATTCCATCACCTCCACTAGCTTTGTTCATCGTGATGCTTTCTAAGGCCCACTTGACTTCACATTCCAAGATGTCTGGCTCTAGATTAGTCAACACATCATCATGATTATCTGGGTCATGAAGATCTTTTTTGTACAGTTCTTCCACTTTCTTTGGAATTGGGATGAAAACTGACCTTTTCCAGTCCTGTGGCCACTGCTGAGTTTTCCAGATTTGCTGGCAAATTGAGTGCAGCACTTTCACAGCATCATCTTTCAGTATTTGAAACAGCTCAACTGGAATTCCATCACCTCCACTAGCTTTGTTTGCAGTGATGCTTTCTAAGGCCCACTTGACTTCACATTCCAAGATGTCTGGCTCTAGATTAGTCAACACATCATGATGATTCTGGGTCATGAAGATCTTTTTTGTAAAGTTCTTCCATGTAATCTTGCCACCTCTTCTTAATATCTTCTGCTTCTGTTAGGTCCAGACCATTTCTGTCCTTTTTTTTGGGCTCCAAAATCACTGCAGATGGTGACTGCAGCCATGAAATTAAAAGGCGCTTACTCCTTGGAAGGAAAGTTATGACCAACCTAGATAGTATATTCAAAAGCAGAGACATTACTTTGCCGACTAAGGTCCATCTAGTCAAGCCTATGGTTTTTCCTGTGGTCATGTAAGGATGCGAGAGTTGGATGGTGAAGAAAGCTGAATGCCAAAGAATTGATGTGGTTCCTCTGCCTTTTCTAAAACCAGCTTGAGCATCTGGAAGTTCATGGTTCACGTATTGATGAAGCCTGGCTTTTAGAATTTTGAGTGTTTCTTTACTAGCGTGTGAGTTGAGTACAATTGTGTGGTTTGACAATTTCACAACTTTCTTATCTCACTCTGATAAATCATAGCGCTGGGTTTTTCAACTCAAAAGACACATTGGAAATGCCAACATAATAATACTCTAAGTATTTACATAAAATTTAATAGTTCATTCTGAATTATAGACCATAATTATGTGATTCAACTTTGAACCTAAATTCCAGACTTAAAAGAGCTTCTTTACCAAATACCGAGCTGCACTGATGTAGACATCTGTGAAGGATGGAAATATCATTCACAGAGTAATAGTTCATTTCAATGAGCCACGTTACTGTGGTTAATTATATGTGTACCAGTGTGGTAGTGTGAAAACTCCATGAATCTTGTTGCTGATCAAGATTACTTCCATAATGGGCTCTGTTAATTTTAAAATGATTGCCCCTGTTCAAATTTTCTTCCTCACTTGTGAGTTTCCCTGAAGTGAAGTTCAAATAACCTTTTCTTAACTATATTTATGCAAGTTAAACTTTAAAATGTATCTAAAATGTCAGGCTCAAAAATAGGCTTTTATGAAGTAACACAGTATTCTCATTTTACTTTGTGAATACATGCACATATTTAATAATTAAATTTGTCATTCACTGACTTTCAATGTCCTGTTAATGGCTCTGTATTTTTCTATGATTTTTCTTTCAAAAAAATTAATAAGGAAGTAAGGTGTTTGTATGAGATAGTAAAAAGTTTCCAAAGCCCTTGGAATTAGTTGTTTAAACTAATAGCTGCTGAGAAGATGATATAAAACTATACCAAGAAGAAGAGTGACAACTGTTGTGTATATATGATGAGTATCTTCATTGTAATATAGGCATCAGTTTCTCAAGTTAATAATAAGAAATCTAAGCAAATCAGTAATAAACAATTTTAAAAAAGGTTTTTATTTTTACATGATACTTCTATGTCTGAATTAAAAGTAATTCCACTTGTGAACAAAATATTCTGTGGATAATCAAATGGCTGTTATTTTCAGACAGGAATCAACATTATTATCAAGCTACCAACAGTATTTTTCACAGAGCTAGAACAAATAATTTTACAATTTGTGTGGAACTACAAAAAAAAACTCAAATAGCCAAAGTAATCTTGAGAAAAAAGAATGTAACTGGAAGAATCAACCTGCCTGACTTCAGGCTCTACTACAAAGCCACAGTCATCAAGACAGTATGGTACTGGCACAAAGACAGACATATAGATCAATGGAACAAAATAGAAAGCCCAGAGATAGATCCATGCCCCTATGGACACCTTATCTTTGACAAAGGAGGGAAGAATATACAATGGATTAAAGACAATCTCTTTAACAACTGGTGCTGGGAAAACTGGTGAACCACTTGTAAAGAATAAAACTAGAACACTTTCTAACACCATACACAAAAATAAACTCAAAATGGATTAAAGATCTAAACGTAAGACAAGAAACTATAAAACTCTTAGAAAAAAACCTCGAATAGCCAAAGCCATCTTGAGAAAGAAGAATGGGACTGGAGGAATCAACCTGCCTGACTTCAGGCTCTACTACAAAGCCACAGTCATCAAGACAGTATGGTACTGGCACAAAGACAGACATATAGATCAATGGAACAAAATAGAAAGCCCAGAGATAGATCCATGCCCCTATGGACACCTTATCTTTGACAAAGGAGGGAAGAATATACAATGGATTAAAGACAATCTCTTTAACAACTGGTGCTGGGAAAACTGGTGAACCACTTGTAAAAGAATAAAACTAGATCACTTTCTAACACCATACACAAAAATAAACTCAAAATGGATTAAAGATCTAAATGTAAGACAAGAAACTATAAAACTCTTAGAGGAGAACATAGGCAAAACACTCTTCGACATACATCACAGCAGAATCCTCTATGATCCACCCCCCAGAATACTGGAAATAAAAGCAAAAATAAACAAATGGGATCTAATTAAAATTACAAGCTTCTACACAACAAAAGAAACTATAAGCAAGGTGAAAAGACAGCCTTCTGAATGGGAGAAAATAATAGCAAATGAAGCAACTGACAAACAACTAATCTCAAAAATATACAAGCAACTCCTACAGCTCAATTCCAGAAAAATAAATGACTCAATCAAAAAATGGGCCAAAGAACTAAATAGACATCTCTCCAAAGAAGACATACAAATGGCTAACAAACCCATGAAAAGATGCTCAACATCACTCATTGTCAGAGAAATGTAAATCAAAATCACAATGAGGTACCATTTCACACCAGTCAGAGTGGCTGCTATCCAAAAGTCTACAAGCAATTAATACTGGAGAGGGTGTGGAGAAAAGGGAACCCTCTTACACTGTTGATGGGAATGCAAACTAGTACAGCCATTATAGAGAAAGTGTGGAGAGTCCTTAAAAAAACTGGAAATAAAACTGCCTTATGACCCAGCAATGCTGCTGCTGGGCATACACACCAAGGAAACAAAAATTGAAAGAGACATATATACCCAGTGTTCATTGCAGCACTGTTTATAATAGCCAGGACATGGAAGCAAACCAGATGTCTATCAGCAAATGAATGGAAAAGAAAGTCATGGTACAGATACACAATGGAGTATTACTCACCCATTAAAAAAATACTTTTGAATCAGTTCTAATGAGGTGGATGAAACTGGAGCCTATTATACAGAGTGAAGTAAGCCAGAAAGAAAAACACCAATACAGTATATTAATGCATATATATGGAATTTAGAAAGACCATAACAATAACCCTGTATGCAAGACAGCAAAAGAGACACAGATGTATAGAACAGTCTTTTGGACTCTGTGGGAGAGGGAGAGACAGGAATTATTTGGGAGAATGGAAGTGAAACATGTATAACATCATATATGAAACAAATCACCAGTCCAGGTTGGTTACATGATACTGGATGCTTGGGGCTGGTGTACTGAGATGACCCAGAGGGATGGTATAGGGAGGGAGGAGCGAGGGGGGTCCAGGATGGGGAACACGTGTATACCTGTGGCAGATTCATGCTGAGGTATGGCAAAACCAATACAATATTGTAAAGTAATTAACCTCCAATTAAATACATTTATATTTTAATTTAAAAAATAGAAAAAATACATATTTTGGGAAATATAAATTTTCCGTTAGGGTGTAAAGTGATCAATAATCACAGATAAATTAAGCCAGATAACTATATATATTTTTTCAACATTCACTTTGATTTCCTTTCTGTAGCCCTTTGTTATCCTGACTGCAAAGATATTGTGGGTGAAATCATGCAAATGTGCCCCTCTGGGAGTTGTAACTCAGTGTAGTACCTAATTGCAATGTCCATCTGACACAGTATCAAAACAAAACACATTTAGCGGTTTAGTTATAAAAATATTCAGGTGACAGTATGCCAGATGCTTTGCATCATTGTCATCTTTGTTTCCTCTTATTTTATCACCTAACAGAAGCTTAGTATAATGACCTTCATGTTCATATGCTTTCTACATTTTCTTTTGACCTACACAAAATAGAAAAAAAATAGCACTATAAAGAAAACTTTTAAAATACAAACCTCCAGGCACATGATATTCTCTTGTAGCTCAGTCAGTAAAGAACCTGCCTCCAATGCAAGAGACCAGGGTTCAATCCCTGGGTCAAGAAGATCACTTGGAGAAGGAAATGGCAACCCACTTCAGTATTCTTGCCTGGAAAATCCCATGGACGGAGGAGCCTGGGAGGCTACAATCCTTGAGATCACAAAGAGTCGGACATGAAGGAGCAACTTCACTTTCCTTTCCAGTATTCTTGCCTAGAGAATTCCATGGACAAAGGCAGGCTACAACCTATGGAATAGCAAGAGTTGAATAGAACTTAGTGACTAAACCACTATACCAGGCAGAAATTCTTACAAGTAGAGAAATAATATAGCTTATATTATTATATAGCTTCTTATGCATTTTTACATGTATTCAATCATCTTCACTAAGAAATATGTTATTTCTTAAATGGAAATGCAAAATGAATTAAATGTGGTAAACACTCTGTTGTATCCACATACCCCTGTGAATTCATCTGAGTCTGGATAATCCTGGTAGTGATGCACAGAGAAAGTTCTGAATATGGATTCTATGTAATTTTTCTCCAATCCTTTTTCTTTATTTTCCACTTTGTTATCTTTAAACAGTATCAATAAATTTTATATAGCCCTTTTCAAGTCTATGACCAAGACCTATTCAAAACCAGAGTCTTAAGTAGTTGGAGTCACGATGTTTCCTTTGCACAAAGAACCATATACATGGGGTTCACTAGAACATAATTAGCTGCTTCAAAGAAAAGGACTAACAAAGGTTATAGTGATCATAATTTATGGTTCTTTGTATTTAGATCACTAGGAATATATCTAGGAAACACCTAACTTATGAGTTTTCCAAGTTAATAGTAATGAAATATTTTTGAATAAATTGTGTCATGTTGCCATTGTTACTTCCAAAGTTCACTCTTCATTTTGACACAAAAGCCCATCTTTGGGTTATATAAGATTCCTGAATGCCTCAGGCCTTCTATTTTCTATACTGAAAATGGTGGCTGCAGAACTCACTGAAATGTTGAACTTAAAAATGATTCAGCAGTCAAAGAAAGTGACATCAATAAATTTTCTCTGTTTCTCAAGAGTCTTATCTTGAGAAAGACATTGGTTATCTGATACTGGTCTTCTGAAGGACAGGCAATCCTATCAATCTAGGCAGAAAAAAAAAAGTAATTCCATACCCATCCATCAAGGCTAGAAGTGGGTAGTGATTTTACTCTTACAGATAAATATTATAAATGATGAGTTTGGTCTTTCTTTTATCTAATTCCATTATTGATATACCTTAGGTACAGAACCACTCTTCTGGCAAATGGCTATTCTGCTCACATTAAGTTAAAATAGAGAAGAACAGCTTTGGGGGGCCTTGGAGCAATCAATATGTCTGCTTATTGTGCTTCTCTGTTTGATTGTTTACGATAGCCATAAAAAGATAGACAATATTAAGCTTTACTAAGCATAATTTTTTCATCACAGAGAATATTTAATCAAAATAATACATTTATTTTTTACAGAAATTATGTGTCAAAATATTTGTTAGTTGTACAAAAATATTGCAACAGTGCCCCTGTGATATAATATGTCCTTTATACTTTCATTAGATTGCAAGAAATAATTAATTAGAGAAACAGAAACATACAGCAAATTGTCACCTTTCTAGAGAAATTTCAACCTGGGTTACAAGAGTAATCACTGTGAACTGAAATGGTTTATACACCTATGGAATATGCTAGGCTAACATACATTTGATTATTGTGAAACTGAAGATTAATAATTTTTCTAATCATTAAATTTGACCTAACAATAGAGGTTAACTAACCATAAATACCTATATAGTATGCTGCTGCTGCTAAGTCTCTTCAGCCATGTCTTACTCTGTGCGAACCCATAGAGAGCAGCCCACCAGGCTTTGCCATCCTTGGGATTCTCCAGGCAAGAACACTAGAGTGGGTTGTCATTTCCTTCTCCAATGCATCAAAGTGAAAATGAAAGTGAAGTTGCTCAGTTGTGTCCGACTCTTTGAAACCCCATGGACTGCAGCCTATCAGGCTCCTCCATCCATGGGATTTTCCAGGCAAGAGTATTGGAGTGGGGTGCCATTGCCTTCTCTGGCCTATATAGTATGCTGCTGCTAAGTCGCTTCAGTCGTGTCCGACTCTGTGTGACCCCACAGACGGCAGCCTACCAGGCTTCCCCATCCCTGGGATTCTCCAGGCATAGTGCTTTTAAAATTTATCTTTGGAACAAAACAATTTATTCAATTAGAATGGAGCAAAGCAACTGGCCTATATAGTATGCTGCTGCTAAGTCGCTTCAGTCGTGTCCGACTCTGTGTGACCCCACAGACGGCAGCCTACCAGGCTTCCCCATCCCTGGGATTCTCCAGGCATAGTGCTTTTAAAATTTATCTTTGGAACAAAACAATTTATTCAATTAGAATGGAGCAAAGCAGGCTCCAGAAATTTGTAGCATAAGACAAAAATTAAAACCAAAGCCAAGGGAAACAAAGACTTATCGGTTGATATTAGGGTCTGAAAAGAGTCTTAACATGTTAAAAATCAAGAAAAAAGGCATCAAGATCTAGGATAATCCGTTAATACTCGATTTGGAGCTAAGATACAAGTTCCAAGACTGAAAATGTAATTTTAGAACAGTACAAATTTTACCAAATAATAAATACTGCTGCTACTGCTAAGTCGCTTCAGTAATGTCTGACTCTGTGCGACACCATAGCATGTTAGGCTCCCCTGTCCCTGGGATTCTCCAGGCAAGAACACTGGAATGGGTTGCCATTTCCTAGAATCAATGTACTGGCTTGTTCCAAATCATACAGTTATTAATGACAGGATTGAAGGTAAAGCCAATTCAGATTCTAACATACACTCTATCACAGCATACATCATTTCAAGAAAGAAATGACACTCAAAATGGTCCCATCCCACGTCTGCTACATGTAAGGGAGCCTGAGTGGTGATCAGTTTGAAGATAAGGAAAGCCTAGGGTATACAGCATGGCAAGAAAAAATAAGAACTTGACATGATAGTTATTAAAATAACTCTTAAAATACAACACAATTTTTACTAAGACTTTCCTGAAGTATATCACTTACCATTTGTCAGAGAATCAAATATATTGATGTACTATTCAACATTCCTTCTTCTTTTGTTCAGAGGTACTCTGTAATTCCCAGTATTCACAGCATCAACACAAACACCAAAATCCATATACTCATTTCCCACACATTAGTTTGCAGTTTATGAAGCAATATTTTCCTGTGTCTAATGGTACATTTATAGTTAAAGTGCACTTTTTACCAGTTTTGTATCTTGTGACACTGTGGGGGAAAGGATGATATATTTTCTTACCAATATATGTAATATAGTTGCAAGTATTCTGTGTGTATGTAGGTGTGTGTATATGTGTGTATACTAGATGTGCTTCTTACCAATATATGTAATATAGTCGCAAGTATTCTGTGTGTATGTAGGTGTGTGTATATGTGTGTATACTAGATGTGCTTCTTCCAGTTATCTTTTGTATTGCATGCTTTTTGATAAAAATGGTTTTAAATATTGGTATGACAGCTTGTATTGTGTTATATGTAAATTGTACTTTGGCCACCTCATGTGAAGAGTTGACTCATTGGAAAAGACTCTGATGCTGGGAGGGATTGGGGGCAGGATGAGAAGGGTACGACCGAGGATGAGATGGCTGGATGCCATCACGGACTCGATGGACATGAGTCTGAGTGAACTCCGGGAGATGGTGATGGACAGCGAGGCCTGGCGTGCTTCAATTCATGGGGTCAAAAAGGTCAGACACGACTGAGCGACTGAACTGAACTGAACTGACTCTGCAATCCCATGAATCACAGCATGCCAGAGGGTAGTCTTATTTAAGAACATAATTACAATTAAATAAATTAATTAAATAACTGATTTTTTTAAAGTGACTAACAATTTCACTTTCAAAAAGATCTTTACTCCAACCAAAACACAATTTTATGTCAAAAAAAAATACTATAAATCATGCTGAAATTTGTTTGAAGATACCAAAAACATATGTCTCAAAATTAAATTTTGCATTTTTAAAACCCGGCATGATCTTAAGGTATAAGTAAAATTATTCTACAAATTAAAGGAAGACCTGCCATAAAGAAATTGTGAGTTGTACTGAAGGTCAGTTTTACCTGGGGAGTGGGGGGAGGTTCTTAATTCTTCATCTTTAGAAGTAGAGTATGGACACTAGGGAAATAGAGGATTATGTATTTTTTTCATGTGTTATCTAAATCCTTAATTCAAAGGGAAAACATAGAAAGAAGGAAACTTCCTGAATTTGTAAACCTTTCTGTGGAGGTTCAGTTTCAGAAATCCAAAATATATTGTTTAGGCCTCATATAAAAGCCTGATACTCCTGTTTATAATTGTCCATCATTTTAAATACAATTTTGTTTGTAAACTTTAACAAATCAGGGCAATTAATTTTACAGAACTAAATATTTTGAACAATGGCATAATTATTATTGAATTGCAGCATTTTCTGAAGAAATTTAATGCTTTAATTCAACTTTTTTATCATTCTGAATTTAAATGAATAGTAAAGGAAAGGAAAGAGGAAAGTAAAAGGGATGGATATTTAGAAGAAAATGTTGAAGTTAATAATTCTCTAGAGTCAAAGAAAATAACTCAGAGAAAGGTATGTTTCAGGATAAGAAAGATAAAAATAAGAAAACATAGGAAGATATAAGCTTCCAGTTTGATTCAAATCTATATCCACCCATGCAAGAAGAGATTAAATTTTAAAATATCAACTTCTATGATTACCAAAGTACAGAAAATGTAACTAAAATGAAAGAGCAAAATTTTAAGCAAAGAGTAGAAGAGGAGAGTGCAGATAAAAAGGGTTTAACCATCATCAAATTACCAAGATGATTATCAACAATTTTTTTTTTTTTTAGATATGTTCCTCCTTTTCATTACCACTACTTTGAAAAAAGGGGCTTCCCTGGTGGCTCAGTTGTAAAGAATCACTGAGCAGTCAATGAGAGTTTGATCTTTGGGTCAGAAAGATCTCCTAGAGAAGGAAAGGGCAACCCACTCCACTATTATTGTTTGGGAAATTCCATGGACAGAGAAGCCTGGTGGACTACAATTGTGGGGTCAGAAAAGATCCAGACAAGGCTTAGTGACAACATAACAATGATAACTTTGATTAAGATATATCCTGAGAGATCTTCACAGCATTAGACCATGACACTGTTTCTTGTTTTCCAAAAGGTGTGGATAAATCCCCCATGAAGAGCTCTGAATTAAGAATTCTTGGAAATCTATAAATATTTTAAATTTACAGACATAAAACTGAGTAACTGGAATCATTCCAGAACTTGATTTATCATCTGAATTCGGAGTGTGGGGAAAAGTACTTATTAGTAGGTGATTGGTTAGAGTGGCAAAAACAACAAAATAAAGCCAAATAGAAAAAGGGAAGTAATTTTAGAGTGAGAATATTTTACATGCTTCAAAAACTGTGGTCTCTTCCTAGTACCGTGAAGGAGGCAACCTAGATGTCCATCAGCAGATGAATGGATAAGAAATCTGTCGTACATATGCACAATGGAGTATTACTCAACCATTAAAGAGAAAACATTTGAATCAGTTCTAATGAGGTGGATGAAACTGGAGCCTATTATACAGAGTGAAATAAGCCAGAAAGAAAAACACCAATAGAGTATACTAACACATATATATGGAATTTAGAAAGATGGCAATGATAACCCTGTATGCGAGACAACAAAAGAGACACAGATGTATAGAACAGTCTTTTGGACTCTGTTGGAGAGGGAGAGGGTGGAATGATTTGGGAGAATGTCATTGACACATGTATAATATCATATAAGAAATGAATTGCCAGTCCAGGTTCAAAGCATGATACAGGATGCTTGGGGCTGGTTCACTGGGATGACCCAGAGGGATGGTATGGGGAGGGAGGTGGGAGGGAAGTTCAGGATGGGGAACATGTGTATACCTGTGGCAGATTCATGTTGATGTACCGCAAAACCAATCCAAAATTGTAAACTAATTAACTTCCAATTAAAATACATAATAAATAAATAAATAGAATTATAAAAAATAAAGTTTTTGTCAAGAAAAACTGCCTACCCTTATGGCAGAAAGTGAAGAGAAGCTAAAAAGCCTCTTGATGAAAGTGAAAGAGGAGAGTGAAAAAGTTGGCTTAAAGCTCAACATTCAGAAAACGAAGATCATGGCATCTGGTCCCATCACTTCATGGGGAATAGATGGGGAAACAGTAAAAACAGTGTCAGATTTTATTTTTTGGGCTCCAAAATCACTGCAGATGGTGACTGCAGCATGAAATTAAAAGACGCTTACTCCTTGGAAGAAAAGTTATGACCAACCTACATAAGTATATTCTAAAGCAGAAACATTACTTTGCCGACTTAAGGTCCATCTCGTCAAGGCTATGGTTTTTCCTGTGGTCGTGTATGGATGTGAGAGTTTGACTGTGAAGAAGGCTGAGCACTGAAAAATTGATGCTTTTGAACTGTGGTGTTGGAGAAGACTCTTGAGAGTCCCTTGGACTGCAAGGAGATCCAACCAGTCCATTCTGAAGCTCAGCCCTGGAATTTCTTTGGAAGGAATAATGCTAAAGCTGAAACTCTAGTACTTTGGCCACCTCATGCGAAGAGTTGCCTCATTGGAAAAGACTCTGATGCTGGGAGGGATTGGCAGCAGGAGGAGAAGGGGACGACCAAGGATGAGATGGCTGAATAACATCATGGACTCGATGAACGTGAGTCTGAGTGAACTCCGGGAGATGGTGATGGACAGGGAGGCCTGGTGTGCTGCGATTCATGGGGTCACAAAGAGTCGGACATGACTGAGGACTGAGCTGAACTGAACTGACACATCTTAGGTTATCAAGTATAAGAAATGAAAATATTTGTTAAATTTTGTCAGCAATCAGAGCAAAATAGACAGACAAACATGCACTTAAGGGCAACGAAACTTTTCTTTCTGGGTGTATTATTTTCAATGTACTAAAATGTTTTAATCAATATTTCCCAAAATATTGTATATAATTTTATAGTATGTATATTTTCTTATTGTGGAATATCCAGTATAAACATTTATTCTTCCAGATATATACAGAGATATATCCATACCCTTCCACACACAATGCATACATATCTTACATACTCGCATATCAATGCATAAATATATGCCATAACAGGAATTCCACACTATGTGTTGGACAGAGGAGCTGGTTTGATACTAAAGTTGGATGTGAAGCTCAATTTTCAGTTGTGGAGTGGCAAAAATAAACATCTTTTAATTTTTTTATTGAAAATTAATTTTTAAATTGTTAATTTTGGAGTTATTTTTTATTATTATTATTCCAGTTTTCTTGAGGTCTATTGACCTCAATTATAGCATTAAGTAAGACTGAGATGTGTAATGTAGTGATTTCATTTAATACATCATAAAACAATTATCACAGTAAGCTTGGTGAGCATCCATCATCTCATATAGATACACTGATCTGTATCTGTTTAGTTATGGTTGTTCATCTATTTTGTCGTTTAGATCCACATTTGAATAAAACCATACAGTACTGATATTTCTCTGACTTATTTCATTCAGCATAAGCCTTTAGCTCTAGCCATGTTGCCATATATGACAATAATTTATTTTTTTATAGATTAGTGATATTCCACTGTATAAATATTTTTTCAAGTTAGATGATTTAGTTTTTTTTTTTTTTTATTTTTTTAGATAAATACCCAGGAGTGTAATTACATTACCTGGTGGTAGTTATATTTTTAATTTTTGGAGGAATTTCCATACTGTTTTCCAAAGTGTCTGTCCCAGTTTACATCCCCATCAAAAGTACACGTGTTGACTTTTTTCCTGCATCTTTACCAGCACTTGTTATTTGTTGTCTTTTTTATAATAGACATTTTGATTGGTATGAGGTTATGCCTAGTTGTGGTTTTCACCTGCATTTTACTGTTTTATTAGATATATTTAGCATCTTTTTTGTGTACCTATTGGACATCTGTGTGTATTCTTTTGAAAAATATCAATTCATATCCTCTCTCATTTTTAATTGGTTTGTCTTCTGATGTTGAGTTGTATGAATTATTTGTATACTTAGGATATTAACACCTTTCAAACATATCATTTGCAAGTATCTTCTGACATTTATTAGTTAGCCTTTGAAAATAATAATTTCCTTTTCTATGGGAATCTTTTTAGTTAATGTAATTGTATTTACAACTACATTATCTGTAGTTATGTATCTGTTTATTTTTGCTTTGTTTCTCTTTCCAGAGTAGATGCATCAAATATTGATAAGACTGATATTAAGACTGACGACTAAGAGTTTAGTGCCATTATTTTTTTCCTAGAGGTTTTATGATTTCATGTAAGACTTACATGTAAGTCTTTAATCCATTTGAGTTTATTTTTCTATATGAGGCAAGAAAGCAGTTCAATTTTTTTCTTTTGCATGTAGCTGTCCAGTTTTCCCAGTGTCACTTTTTTATTTTTTTATTTTTTTGACTTTGTCAGAATTTATTTTTTTTTCTAGTTTTGCTAACAATTTGTCTTTTCTTTTTTTTTTAATTAATTTTTATTTTTTTAGTTTGTTTTGCTTTACAATACTGTATTCATTTTGCTATACATTGACATGAATCAGCCACGAGTATACATGAACTCCCAATCCCGACCCCCACCTCCCCTCTCCCGCCCCACACCCTCTCTCTGGATTATCCCCGTGCATCAGTCCCAAGCATCCTGCATCCTGCATCAAACCTGGCCTGGCGATTCGTTTCACTCACGACATCACACATGTTACACTGCCACTCTGCCAACCCATCCCACCCTCTCCCTCTCCCACAGAGTCCAAAAAGCCGTTCTAAGAGAAGCTATTTATTTCTCATTATATATTCCTGGCTCCTTTATCACAGATTAATTACACAGATAATTTTGGGTTCATTTCTGTGCTTTCTATTTTGTTTCATTTAACCGTGTAGCTGTTTTTGTGCCAATACTATATACAAAACAATAAAAAGTAATACTTTTTATTACTGCACATGGTGACTGCAGCCATAAAATTAAAAGATCCTTGCTCCTTGGAAGAAAAGCTATGGCAAACCTAGATAATATATTAAAAACCAGAGACATTACTTGGACAATAGAGGTCTGTATAGTCAAAGCTATGGTTTAAAAAAAAAAAAAAAGCTATGGTTTTTGCAGTAGTCATGTATGGATGTGAGAGTTGGACCATAATGAAAGCTCAGTGCCAAGAATTAATGCTTTTGAACTATCATGTTGGAGAAGACTCTTGACAGTCCCTTGGACTGCAAGGAGATCAAACCAGTCCATCATAAAGGAAATCAGTCCTGAATATACATTGGAAGGACTGAGGCTGAAGCTGAAGCCCCAGTACTTTGGCCACCTGATGTGTAGAGCTGACTCTTTAGATAACACCCTAATGTTGGGAAATATTGAAGGCAGGAGGAAAAGGGGATGACAGAGGATGAGATGGTTGGCTGGCATCACTGACTCAATGGATATGAGTTTGAGAAAGCTCTGGAAGACGGTGAAGGACAGGGAAGCATGGTGAGCTGAAGTCCATGGGGTCACAAAGAGTCAGACATGACTGAGTGACTAAACAGCAAACAAAAGTCTATGTTTGTTTTTGTACTCTCTAGTTTGTTCCACTAATCTTGTGACTGTGTGTGTGTGTGTGTGTGTGTGTGTTTTAATACCATACTCTTTTGGTTACAATAACTTTGAAGTATAGTTTGAAATAAACACATGGGGTACCTACAGTTATGTTCTTCTTTCTGAAGATTGATTTTAGTCATATGCAGAGTACATCATGAGAAACGCTGAACTCAAAGAAACACAAGCTGGAATCAACATTGCTGAGAGAAATATCAATAACCTCAGATATGCACATGACACCACCCTTATGGCAGAAAGTGAAGAGGAACTAAACAGCCTCTTGATGAAAGTGAAAGTGGAGAGTGAAAAAGTGGGCTTAAAGCTCAACATTCAGAATCACTTCATGGGAAATAGATGGGGAAACAGTGAAAACAGAGTCAGACTTTATTTTTTGGGGGGCTCTACAATCACTCCAGATGGTGACTGCAGCCATGAAATTAAAAGATGCTTACTCCTTGGAAGAAAAGTTATGACCAACCTAGATAGCATATTGAAAAGCAGAGACATTATTTTGCCAGCAAAGGTCTATGTAGTCAAGGCTATGGTTTGTCCAGTGGTCATGTATGAATGTGAGAGTTCAACTGTGAAGAAAGATGAGCGCTGAATAATTTATTCTTTTGGAGTGTGGTGTTGGAGAAGACTCTTGAGAGTCTCTTGGACTGCAAGGAGATCCAACCAGCCCATTCTGAAGGAGATCAGGCTTAAGATTTCTTTGGAAGGAATGATGCTGAAGTTGAAACTCTAGTACTTTTTCCACCTCATTCATTGGAAAAGACTCTGATGCTGGGAGGGATTGGGGGCAATAGGAGAAAGGGACAACAGAGGATGAGATGGCTGGATGGCATCACTGACTCGATGGATGTAAGTCTGAGTGAACTCCGGTAGTTGGTGATGGACAGGGAGGCCTGGCGTGCTGAGATTCATGGGGTGGCAAAGAGTTGGACACGACTGAGCAACTGAACTGAACTGAACTGAAGGATCTACTGTATTTCTATACAAATTATAGAATCATTTGTTCTAGTTTGTTGAAAATGCCATGGGTATTTTGATAAGCATTGAATTGAATTTGTAAATTGCCTTAGATTGTATGTATATTTTAACAATCAGTTATTATAAACCATGAGCATAGTATATCTTTCCCTTTGTTTATGTCATCTTTAATTTCATTCAACAGTATCTATTAGTTGCCTAATTACAGGCCTTTTACTTCCTTAGTTCAATTTATTCATAAATATTTTATTAATTTTGATGCAATGCAAATGAGATTAAACATAATTTTCTGGTAATGTATTTTTAGTGTATAGAAACACAGGCTTCCCTGGTAGGTAAGCTGGTGAAGAATATGCCTCCAATGCAGGAGACCCCAGTTTGATTTCTGGGTTGGGAAGATCTGCTGGAGAAGGGATAGGCTGTTGACTCCTGTATTCTTGGGTTTCCCTGGTGGTTCAGACCATAAAGAATCTCCCTGCAATGTGGGAGACCTGGGTTTGATCCCTGAGTTGGGAAGATCCCCTGGAGAAGGGAATGGCTACACCCACTCCAATATTCTGGCCTGGAAAATTCCATGGACAGTGGAGCCTGGCAGTCTATACAGTCTCTGGAGTCACAAAGGGTCAGGCACAACTAAGCAACTTTTGCTTTCATAGAAACAGAACAGACTTCTGTATATTAATTTTGTATCTCACAACCTTATTAAATTCACCAATGAGTCCTAGTGACTTTTTGCTGATATCTTTAGGCTTTTTTTTTCTTTTTTAAATGAGTCCTATTTCCCTGGTGGCACAGACATTAAAGTGTCTGTCTACAATGTGGGAGACCTGGGTTTGAGCCCTGGGTTGGGAAGATACCCTGGAGAAGGAAATGGCAATCCACTTCATTACTAGTGCCTAGAAAATCCCATGGACAGAGGAGCCTGGTACGCCCCAGTCTATGGGGTCGCAAAGAGTTGGACACGACTGAGCATCTTCACTTCACTTCACTTCATTAATATTATGTCATTTGTAGAGTAATATTTTACTTCTATTCTAATGTGGATTAAATTTATTATTTTTCTTTTTTGATTGATGCTCCCAGAATTTTCAATACTATGTTGATCAATATAGTATTATTAACTGGTAATATTTTGTTAAGGATTTATATTTGTGTTCATGAGTGATATTGGTCTGACATTTTATTTTATGTGATATATTTGTCTGGTTTTAGTATCAGGTTGATCCTGGACACTTAGAATGGGTTTGAAATTGTTCCTATCACTGCAATTTCGGGAGATATTTTGAAAAGGATAGGTGTTAACTATTCTCCAAATATTTGGTAGAATTCTACTGTGAAGCTGTTGAGTCCTGCACTTTTGTTTGATGGCAGTTTTATTGATTATGTTATTATTGGTGGTTGGTCTGTTCATATTTTCTATTTCTTCCTAATTCAGTTTTAGGAGTTGTCTTTAATGTCCATTATTTCTAGGTGTAATTTTTATCAGCATACAGTTATTTGTAGTAATAGCTTATGATTCTTTGCATTTCTGTGGTATCAGTTGTAACCACTCTTCTCTTATTTCTGGTTTTATTCATTTAGATTTTATCTCTTTTCTTGTTTATACAAAAGGATTAATGTTTAACAATTTTATCTTTTCAAAGAATTAGCTCTTAGCTTCAATGATGTTTTTTTTTTTGCTTCTTTAGTCTATTTTTCATTTACCTATGATATGATATTTATAACTTCCTTGACTATGCTTTGATTTTGTCTTTTTTTTTTCTAGTTCCTTTTCCAGAAAGATTAGGTAGCTTATTTTAGATTTTACTTGTTCCTTGGGGTACATTTGCATCACTATAAACTTTCATCTTATAATTACTTTCACTTTGTTATATAGATTTTGAACTGCTGTGTTTCATTTTCATTCGTATCCCCTTATTTTTATTCCCTCTGTGATTTCTTCAGGGCTCATTTGCAATTTAGAAGCATATTGTGTAGCCACAACATATTTGTAGTTTTGCATTTTAAATTTAATTTATTTCCAGTTTTAGAATGTTGTAATCAGAAAATATTCTTTATATCATTTTCAGTTTTTTTTTTAATATTTGTTGAGTCTTGTTTTGGGGTTTAGCATGAAATCTGTATGGTAGAATATAATCTGCTGCTTTGGGATATAATATTACATATATATATATAGCTATTAATTTATCACATCTAATATTTCATTTAAGGCCAATTTTCATTATTGATTTTCTGTATGCATGGCCCATGCATTAACATGTTTGATTTTAAAGTCCCCTACTATTACTGTGTTGCAATCTACCCCACCCCCCACCAATATCTGTTTTTAATTGAATTATGTACTTAGGTTTTCTTATGTTAGTTGCATATATATATATATATATATACACACACACACAGACACATACATGGGCTTAGCTGGTAAAGAGTCTGTCTGCAGTGTGGGAGACCTAGATTCAATCCCTGGGTTGGGAAGATATCCTGGAGAATGGAAAGTCTACCCACTCCAATACACACACACACACACACATATATAGCTATTATATCAACTTCTTAGATTTATCCTTTAATTGTTATGTAATATCTTTCTTTTTGTCTTGATACAATCTTTGTTTTCAAGGATATCTTTTTCTGATATAATTATTGTTCCCCCTGAATTTTTTGCTTCTATTTTCATGGAATATGTTTTTCTATCCCTTCATTTTCAGTGTTTGTGGCTATTTCAATCTGAAGTGATTTTCTTGTAAGCAGCATGTTTACAGGTCTTCTTGCAATCATTCAGCTACTTTATGTATTTTGATTATATTTGTAGAGCATCCCTATAAATATAAATTTATATATATTTACATATTATATTTATATGATTTATATATTATATATTTATATAATTTTTATATAATTATATATTCATATATATTATATTTATGGAGAAGGCAATGGGGTATTTATTGTATATTTATATTAATATATATTTCCAGCTCAGCTGGAAAAGAATCTGTCAGCAATGCAGGAGATGCTGGTTCATTTCTATGTTGAGAAGGTCCCCTGCAGGAGGACATGGCCACCCACTCCAGTATTCTTGCCTGCAGAATCCCCATGACAGAGGATCCCAGTGGGCTACAATCTATGGAGATGCAAAGAGTCAGACATGACTGAGTGACTAAGAACAGACATAGTATTTATATTTAAAATAATTTTATTTATAGTCCATTATATTTAAAGTAATCTTGACGGTGTGTACTTATTGTCATTTTGTAGTTTGGGGATTATTTTTGCAGTTCTTTTTGACAATTTCTTCTTTTGCAGTCTTCCTTTTGACTTGATTTCTGTGTTCAGTGTAAATTGGAACCCTTTCTTATTTTCTTGTATGTGTACCTGCAATAGACTTTTACTTTGTGGTTACTGTGGAGTTCATATATAGCAATCTATATATATGTGTAATTCTTTAAGTTTCTAATCCCTTAGATTCAAACATACTTTAACATTCTTACATTTTGCTCTCACCCTGTGTTTACTGTTTTCCACATTATATTTTATGCTTTATACATCTTTTAGCTACTTATTATGGATATAGATCATTTAACTGTTTTTACCTTTTAGGCTTCCTACAAACTATATAAGAGGTTGATCTAGTACCTTTAATATGTATATGCCTTTACTGTGTATTTGCTTTTATCAGTAATATTTTCTTCTATTATATTTTTGGTTGTGGCCTTTACTATTTGGAAAACTCTTTTTGACATTCCTTGTTAAGTTGGTTCATGATGCTACACTCTTTCAGCTTTTGCTTGTCTAAAAAATAATTTTCTCTTTTAAAAATGTAAATAAAAGCCTTGTCACAGGAGTATTATTGATTTAATTTTCCCCATTATCATTTAATTATATCATGTCGCTTATTTCTGGCCTTCAGAGTTTCTGTAGAATGTTTGTGGACAAAGGTACTGTCATATTAATTTCTAAGAAGTATTTTTCTAACAAACAACAAAATAGGTGCAAGTATTTGCAACTTGGCAATGATCCAAAGAAAAGTGATGAAAACATTTATTCCTTATGCTTTCATTTTCTTAAAGCACATCTAGCTATAACTTTTGCATATGAACCAAGTTAGAATATAGATGTTACCTTCACTTTCAGTTCAGTTTCAGTTCAATTCAGTTGCTCAGTCGTGTCTGAATTTTTGTGACCTCGTGAATCATAGCACGCTAGGCCTCCCTGTCCATCTTGAATTCCCATAGTTCACTCAAACTCATGTCTGTTGAGTTGGTGATGCCATTCAGCCATCTCTTCCTCTGTCATCCCCTTCTCTTCCTGCCCCTAATCCCTCCCAGCATCAGAGTCTTTTCCAATGAGTCAACACTTTCCATAAGGTGGCCAAAGTACTAGAGTTTTAGCTTTAGCATCATTCCTTCCAAAGAACATCCAGGGCTGATCTCCTTTAGAATGGACTGGTTGTATCTCCTTTTAGTCCAAGGGACTCTCAAGAGTCTTCTCCAACACCACAGTTCAAAAGCATCAATTCTTCAGAGCTCAGCTCTCTTCACAGTCAAACTCTCACATCCATACATAACCAGTGGAAAAAACATAGCCTCAACTAGACGGCCTTTGTTGGCAAAGTAATGTCTCTACTTTTCAATATGCTGTCTAGGTTGGTCATAACTTTCCTTCCAAGTAGTAAGTGTCTTTTAATTTCATGGCTGCAGTCACCATCTGCGGTCATTTTGGAGCCCCAAAAAATAAAGTCTGACACTGTTTCCACTATTTCTCCATCTATTTCCCATGAAGTGATGGGACCAGATGCCATGATCTTCATTTTCTAAATGTTGAGCTTTAAGCCAACTTTTTCATTCTCCTTTTTCACTCTCATCAAGAGGCTTTTTAGTTCTTCTTCACTTTCTGCCATAAATGTGGTATCATGTGCATATCTGAGGTTACTGATATTTCTCCTGGCAATCTTGATTCCAGCCTGTGCATTTTCCAGCCCAAGGTTTCTCATGATGTACTCTGCATATAAGTTAAATAAGCAGGGTGAAAATATACAGCCTTGACATACCCCTTTTCCTATTTGGAAACAATCGGTTATTCCAGGTCCAGCTCTTACTATTGCCTCCTGACCTGCATATAGCTTTCTCAAGAGGCAGGTCAGTGGTCTGGTATTTCCATCTCTTTCACAATTTTCCACAGTTTATTGTGATCCATACAGTCAAAGGCTTTGGCATAGTCAAGAAAGCAGAAATAGATTTTTTCTTGAATTCTCTTGCTATTTCCATGATCCAGCAGATGTTGGCAATTTGGTCTCTGATTCCTCTGCCTTTTCTAAAACCAACTTGAGCCTCTGGATGTTCACAGTTCACGTATTGCTGAAGGCTGGCTTGGAGAATTTTGAACATTACTTTACTATCGTGTGAGATGAGTACAATTTTGCGGTAGTTTGAGCATTCTTTGGCATTGCCTTTCTTTGGGATTGGAATGAAAACTACCTTTTCCAGTCCTGTGGCCAATGCTGACTTTTCCAAATTTGCTGGTAGATTGAGTGCAGCACTTTCACAGCATCATCTTTCAGGATTTCAAATAGCACGATGAGAATGCCATTACCTCAACTAGCTTTGTTTGTAATGATGCTTTCTAAGACCCACTTGACTTCACATTTCAGAATAGCTGGCTCTATGTGAGTGATCACACCATCGTGATTATCTTGGTCATGAAAATCTTTTTTGTACTGTTTTTCTGTTTATTCTTGCCACCTTTTCTTAATATCTTCTGCTTTCATTAAGTCCATACCATTTCTGTCCTTTATTGAGCCAATATTTGCATGAAATGTTCCCTTGGTATCTCTAATTTTCTTGAAGACATCTATACTCTTTCCCATTCTGTAGTTTTCCTCTATTCCTTTGCACTGATCAGTGAAGAAGGCTTTCTTATGTCTCCTTGCTATTATTTCGAACTCTGCATTCAGATGTTTACATCTTTCCTTTTCTTCTTTGCTTTTCACCTCTCTTCTTTTCACACTTATTTGTAAGGCCTCCCCAGACAGCCATTTGCTTTTTTGCATTTCTTTTCCATGGGGATGATCTTGATCCTTGACTCCTGTGCAATGTCACGAACCTCTTTCTGTAGTTCATCAGGAACTCCATCTATCAGATCTAGGCCCTTAAATCTATTTCTCACTCCACTGTATAATCACAAAGGATTTGATTTAGGTCATACCTGAATGGTGTAGTGGTTTTCTCTACTTTCTTCAATTTAAGTCTGAATTTGAAAATAAGGAGCTCATAATCTGAGCCACAGTCAGCTCCCAGTCTTGCTTTTGCTGACTGTATACAGCTTCTACATCTTTGGCTGCAAAGAATATAATCAATCTGATTTCAGTGTTGACCATCTGGTGATGTCCATGTGTAGAGTCTTCTCTTGTATTGTTGGAAGAGGGTGTTTGCTATGACCAGTGCGTTCTCTTGGCAAAACTCTATTAGTCTTTGCCTTGCCTCATTCCACAGTCCAAGGCCAAATTTGCCTGTTATTCCAGGTGTTTCTTGACTTCCTACTTTTGCATTCCAGTCCCCTATAATGAAAAAGATATCTTTTTGGGGGTGTTAGTTCTAAAAGGTCTTGTAGGTCTTCATAGAGCTATTCAACTTCAGCTTCTTCAGTGTTACTGGTTGGGGAATAGACTTGCATTACTGTGATATTGAATGGTTTGCCTTGGAAACAGAGAACATTCTGTTGGTTCTGAGATTGCATCCAAGTACTGCATTTTGGACTCTTTTGCTGACCATGATGGTTACTCCATTTCTTCTAAGGGATCCCTGCCCACAGTAGTAGATATAATGGTCATCTGAGTTAAATTGACCCATTCCAGTCCATTTTAGTTTGCTGATTCCTAGCTTGTCAACATTCACTCTTGCCATCTCCTGTTTGACCAGTATCAATTTGTCTTGATTCATGGACCTGACATTCCACATTACTATGCAATCTTTATACCATCAGACCTTGCTTCTATCACCAGTCACATCCACAGCTAGGTACTGTTTTTGCTTTAGCTCCATCCCTTCATTCTTTCTGGAGTTATTTCTCCACTGATCTCCAGTAGCATATTGGGCACCTACTGACCTGGGGAGTTCCCCTTTCAGTATCCTATCATTTTGCCTTCTCATACTGTTCATGGGATTCTCAAGGCAAGAATACTGAAGTGGTTGCCATTTCTTTCTCCATTGGACCACATTTTGTCAGATGTCTCCACCATGATCCGCCTGTCTTTGGTGGCCCTACAGGGCATGGCTTAGTTTCATTGAGTTAGACAAGGCTGAGGTCCTAGTGTGATTAGATTGACTAGTTTTCTGTGATTATGGTTTCAGTGTGTCTGCCCTCTGAAGCGCTCTTGCAACATCTACAGTCTTATTTGGGTTTCTCTTACCTTGGATGAGGGGTATCTTCTCACCACCACCCCTCCTGACCTTGAACGTGGAGTAGCTCCTCCAGGAACTTCTGCACCCATACACCTCTCCTTCAGATGTGGGGTTGCTCCTTTTTGTTGCCGCTTCAACCTTGGGCATGGGGTAGCTATTCCTGGCCACTCTCCCTGGCCTCAGGCCAGGGTAGCTCCTCCCAGCCACTACCCCTGACCTCGGATGGGGGGTAGGTTCTCCTGGCCACCACCCCTGACCTCGGACTTGGCTCCTCTCAGCTGTGCTTGCACACCGTCGCAGCCACCCACTCTTACAACTGAAGCTGCCTTCACATTACAACTGTAAAATTTGCCATTGCATTCCACACATAGCTGACTTTTACACTTCATCTTCTGACAGAAATTTCAGACAGAAATTTCAGACAGAAATTTTTGACAAATGGTTACTCTATGGAATCATCACTGTGATCACATGTAAACAATAGTTCCATTAATGCATAAATTCCCTTTTGTAAATTTCCAATCACTCTTCTCAAACACAAAGCCTACAGCAACATTTGATATGTTTTCTGCCCTCATGATTTTGATAAATACAACATGTTTATAAACAGCATATGCATATTATATTTATTAAAATAATTTTAAAATGCATGTGTGTTAATCACTCAGTTGTGTCCAAATCTTTGCTGGAGTAAGAAGACTGGAGTGGGTTGACATTCTCTTCTCCAAGGGATCTTCCCAATCTGGGATCAAGTCCAGGTCTCCCACATTCCGGGCAGATTCTTTATTGTCTGAGCCAACAGTCAGTTATATGTACATGCTGCTGCTGCTGCTGCTGCTGCTAAGTCGCTTCAGTTGTGTCTGACTCTGTGTGACACCACAGACGGCAGTCCGCCAGGCTCCCCCATTCCTGGGATTCTCCAGGCAAGAACACTGGAGTAAGGTGTCATTGCCTTCTCCAAATATGTACCTATGTTTGTATAAATATGGGCTTTTCAGGTGGCTCAGTGGGTAAAGAATCAACCTGATATACAAGTGATACAGGAGACATGGATTTAATCTCTGGGTCTAGAAGATTTCCTGGAGGGTATGGCAACACATTACAGTGTTCCTGCCTGAAAAACCCCACGGGCAGCAGAGACTGGCAGGCTGCTGTCTGTGGGATCGCAAAGAGTCAGACAAACCTGAAGCAACTGAGCATGCATGAACATGTGTAAATATACATGTTCTTTGCCTCCTTTTTCACTTGTAAAACTACTCTCTTTTCATCCATTTAAATTATTTTTTGGTGACAATAATTTGTCACTTTCAATTGTTGACTAATATTCCATTATATGGATGTATCCATTTGTTTAAACATTTACTGGATTAAGGACCTTTAGGCTGTTTCCAATTTTTTATGACTATAAATAGCATCACTATAAATATTTGTGTTAATGAACACATCTTCTGTTTTCTAATTTTAAAAGATTCCATAATTCATCATGAATTTTTATATTAGCCATAAAATTAATTATTCATGTCTCTGATAATGTTAAATAAATTATTTTTTTCTACTTTCCTCAATGTTTTTATTATGATTGGATGTTCGGTTTTGTCAGCTATTTTATATTCCTCCACTTAGATGTTCATGTACTCACTTTATTTAGTCTACTGATACTATGTTAGATAGAATAAATGTTGAATTAACTTTGCATTCTCAGAATAATCCTCATATTTTCTTGATATATTATTTATTTATGAATTTTGGAATTCTATTTGCTACTCTTAGTTGATTTTTGCACTGAAATTCATGAGGGATAGTAATCTGATATATCTACCTTTTTAGATTTTTTTTAATTTTGATATCAATATATAGTGAGCTCAAAAATAAATTTGTATAGAACTGATGTAATCTTCAAATCTTCTATAAAATCCTCAGATGAAGTGATTTGGGCCATAAAATTTCTTTTTTGAAAACTCCATCTATGAATTGAACTTCTTTAATAGGAAAAACTATTTAAACTTTTTATTTATGTCTCATTTTACAGTGCAGTTCAGTTGCTCAGTCATATCCAACTCTTTCTGTTCCCATAGACTGCAGAATGCCAGGCTTCCCTTTCCATCACCAACACCCAGAACTTGCTCAAACTCATGTCCATGAAATCGATGTTGCCATTCAACATCCTTTTATCCTCCCCTTCTCCTCTTGCCTTCAATCTTTTCCAACATCACGGTCTTTTCCAGTGACTCAGTTCTTTGCATCAGGTGGCTGAACCATTGGAGTTTTCAGCTTCAGCATCAGTCCTTCCAATGAATATTCAAGACTGATTTCCTTTAGGGTGGACTGGTTGGATCTTTTTGCAGTTTAAGGGACTCTCAAGATTCTTCTTCAATAACACAGGTGAAAAGCATTAATTCTTTGGCACTCAGGTTTCTATGTGGTCCAACTCTCACACCTATTCATGACTACTGGAAAAACCATAGCTTTGATTAGACGGACCTTTGTCAGCAAAGTCAAGTCTCTGCTTTTTAATATGCTGTCTAGGTTGGTCATAACTTTTCTTCCAAGAGGCAAGCGTCTTTTAATTTCATGGTGGCAGTCACCATCTGCAGTGATTTTGGAGCCTGAGAACATAAAGTTTTTCACTATTTCCATTGTTTCCTCATCTGTTTGGCATGAAATGATGGTACTGGATGCCATGGTCTTAGTGTTATGAATCTTGAGTTTTACACCAGGTTTTCAATCTCCTCTTTCACTTTCATCAAGAGGCTCTTTAATTCCTCTTCATGTTCTATCATAAGGGTGATGTCATCTGAATATCTGAGGTTATTGATAATTCTCCCAGCAGTCTTGATTCCAGCTTGTACTCCACCAGCCCATTTCACATGATGTACTCTATACATAGGTTAAAAAAGGAAGGTGACAGTATACAGCCTTGACATACTCCTTTCCCAGTTTGGAACCAGTCTTTTGTTCCATATCGAGTTCTAACTGTTGCTCTTGACCTGTGTATAGAATTCTCAGGAGGCGGGTAAGGTGGTGTGGTATTCACATATCTTGAAGAATTTTCAACAGTTTGTTATGATCTACACAGTCAAAAGCTTTGGAGTAATCAATAAAGCAGAAGTAGATGTCTTTTTGGAATTCTCTGGCTTTTTCTATGATCCAAGAAATGACAATTTGATCTTTTGTTCCTCTTCCTTTCTAAATCCAGCTTGAACATCAGGATGTTTAAGATGCACATACTGTTGAAACCTGGATTGGAGAATTTTGAGCATTACTTTGCTTGCATGTGAGATGAGTGCAACTGTGCAGTAGTTTGAACATGCTTTGGGATAGGAATATAAACTGACCCTTTCCAGTCCTGTGGCCACTGCTGAGTTTTCCAAATTTCCTGGCATGTTGAGTGTAGCATTTTCACAACATCATCATTAGGATTTGAAATAGCTCAACTGGAATTCCATCAACTCCACTAGCTTTGTTCATAACTCTGCTTCCTAAGGTCCACTTGACTTTCACTCCAGGCTGTCTGGCTCTAAGTCAGTGATCACACTGTCGTGGTTATCTGAGGCATGAAGATCTTTTTTGTACAGTTCATCTTTGTATTCTTGCCGCCTCTTCTTAATATCTTCTGCTTCTGTTAGGTTCCTACATTTTTCCATCTTTTATTATGCCCATTTTGCATGAAATGTTCCCTTGTTATTTCTAATTTTCTTGAAGAGATCTCTAATCTCTTCTATTCTACTGTTTTCCTGTATCTCTTTGCATTGATCACTGAGGACGACTTTCTTATCTCTCCTTGCTATTCTTGGAACTCTGCGTTCAAATGGATATATCTTTCCTTTTCTCCTTTGCCTTTAGCTTCTCTTCTATTCTCAGTTATTTGTAAGGCCCCTCAGACAATCATGTTACCTTTGAGCATTTCTTTTTCTTGGGGATTGTCTTGATCACTGCCTCCTGTACAGTGTCATGAACCACGGTCCATAGTTCTTTGTACACTCTATCAGATCTAATCCCTTCAATCTATTTGTCACTTCCACTCTATTATCCTACGGGATTTGATTTAGGTCATACCTGAATAGTCTAGTGATTTTCTCTACTTTCCATAATTTAAGTCTAAACTTTGCAATAAGATATCACTCTTATGCTTTCTTTTCTTTTGTCTTTCTTTTTGAATGGATACTGTGCTTTTCAGCGAAAAAAAAAATACAAAATTTATTGGCATAAACATAGTTCTCCTTGTTCTCTGATGATCATTTTGCATTCTATAGTGTTTGTAGGGATTTGGGGGACAGCTTGGCTAGAAGTTTATCAAATGGATTAATTTTATTTTTATTGATATTTTCATTGTTTTTTGTTCTTATTTTTATTATTTAATTCTTCTGTTGATTTGGGTTCAATTTTTTTCTTATTCTGATGTGTCAAAACAGAAATTTAAATAGATGACCTGAAGATCCCAGGATGAGTCTCTGTTTCTTTTCCTTTGTTACATGCTTCAATTAGGTTCATACTTGGAAAGAGTTAACAGTCATACTAAAATAGTTTTTACCTCCCTAGGTATCTCTATAAGTCCACATGATAATTACATAAATACAAGCTCTCAGTATATGATTGTTTCTACCTGTAATATTTGGTAATTACATAATTTGGCATGATTGCAATTATAAAAAGAGTACATAGTAATTGACTAAAATGGTTTTTTAGATTTTTTCTGAAAAACAGTAGTTTTCTTTATTAAGAAAAGTAACAAAACATGCAATTTGATGAACATTCAGAGGGATACTCTATTATTCTTCAGAATGTGAGAAATATTTTTTGTCTTTTTATAATATTTGATAAAATGTATAACTGTGCTACATCTATCTAAAGTTATGCATAATCTAACAAAATGTACATAATTGTTCAAAACTTTGTTTATGGAAGGAACTTTTAAACTTCTTTAATTATCTTTTACTGATGTAAAATTATTTTGGCATCTCAGAGAAACAAATAATCCAAAGAAAATACAATGATAAACTTGACATTGTCACTGATAGCTGCATGCTTTATACTCCTTTCATGAAACTCAAGGTTACCTAGTAACAGACATTGAACTTGTCTCTATAAATCCTACTTGACCTTTAATATTACGTATTTGATGACTGGGATGGCATGATTTTTAAATAATATAAATTAATTTTAAAATATATGTGACAAGCAAAGGCAGCTTCATGATTCTGACTTGCAGCTTCAACAAATAATTATTGACACGTTGGGAACAAATCAACAAAAATTGTTGGCAATAAATTGGAATATCTCTAAAAGGAGATAGAATAGAGAAAGCATAATTTGATGAAACATTTATAACTAAACATGTGAGATATTTGAAGTAGGTTCAACAGCATAATATAAACAATGGAGGAAAATAAATGAATTGGCAGAAAGTTAGACATCATCTACTCTGAATGACAAAAGAAAATAGACTAAAAACAAAATATACAGATCCTCAAAAGCTATGGAACTATAACAAATGATATGAAATTATTTTTATGGAAGTCCATAAACAGAAGAGAGAGAAAAAAATAAAATTAAAAGCACTGAAAGAAATAGTGAATGAACACTTATGTTTAGCAAGAGACATAAACCAGCTTATTAAAAAAATTGGTTGAATACCAAACCAAAAGAAAATATGTATCAAGACAACTCATAACTACTTACCTACATATATTGCCTGAAAAACTAAAGACAAATAAAATACATGAAGAAAGAGAAAATGACACCTTACCTATAGGGGAAAACAATTTGAATGATAACAAACTTTGTGGCAGAAAACAAGCCAGAATGAAGTGAGAGAATATTTTTCAAATATTTAATTAAAAAAATTCAATCCATAAACCAATACCAAGTAAAAAATATTCTTCTGAAATAAAGAAAAAAAAAAAAAAAAACAACCCAGATCTTTCAGAACTTGTCACCAATAGAAGAAACAAGTTCAGTTGGTGGATCAGGAAGATCTCTTGTAGAAGGAAATAACAACCAAGTCCAGTATTCTTCCCTGGGAAATTCTATGGACAGAAAAGATGGCGGGCTACAGTCTATGGGGTTACAAAAATATTGGACACAATTTAATGACTAAACAACAACAACATCTATCAAATGAGTCTAATCAGCATTCATAAGGAAATCCCCAAATCCTTAGCAATTTAGCAAGTTCTGAGAAATGAAGAGTCTAACAAGAGTTTTCAGAGGTTGAAACAATTACTGTATTGTAAATTAACTGTACTTCAAATTTAAAAACGTGTGTGTATATATATATATATGCATATGGAGAGATAGATAGATGTATTTTAAAGGAAAAGAAAATATATCAAATTTGTGTAAATAGCTAGAGTTGAAAGTATAATTTATAGTTTTAAATGCATATATTGAAAATAGAAGAAAAGTGTCAAATCAATAATCTGAACATTCAACTTCAAAAACCTATAAGAAGAACTAATAAACCCCAAGCAAATCAAGGAAATAATAAAAATAAAAGCATAAATAAATAAAATTATAAACAGGAAAATAATAGTGGATATCATATAAACAAATAGCTAATATTTTCAAAAATTGAAAAAAAAGTCTTGTTAGACTGATAACATTAAACTGAGAATATATGATTTCAAAACATGAGGAATAACACAAGATATATGATGACAAGCTTCACAGATGCTAAAAGAATAACTAGGGAATACTAAAAAGAGCTCTGTACACATTGACAGTCATGATGAAACAGAAAAATCACCAGAAAAAAATAAAACCTATCACACTCCAGTTAATAAGAACTAGATAATCAGCATATCTCTGTAACTATTAAGAAAATTAGATTCCTGGTTTTAAAATATCCATGAAAGAACATCACAGACCCCAATGATTTCACTGGAAAATTCCATTAACTGAAGGATTAACAGCAATATGGTACAATCTCTCAGGAGATAGTAAAGGGAGATATTTTAAAATTTATGTTCTGAAGTTATTATTGTATCAAAACCAGATAAGTTAAGTACACAAAAATGAAGATAAAAGAAAAAATTAAAAAGAAAGATATCAATGTCCTAGCTAATAGGGACAAAAATTCTTAACAAAATATCAGCTGAATGAATGCAACATACAAGAATAATTATTCATTATGAAAAAATGGGGCTCATTACAAAAATGCAAGACTGGTTCAATATTGAAAAAATCAATCAGGACAATTACACAAGATTATTATTTTTAAATATATTTTAATTGGTAAATAATTGCTTTACAATGTTGTTTTGGTTTCTTCCATACAACAACATGAGTCAACCATAAATATACATACATCCCTCCCTCTTCCCACTCTATCTCATCCCTCTAGGTTGTCACAGAGCACCAGGTTGAGCTCACTCTGTTAAACAACAACTTCCTCCTAGCTATTTTACATATGGTAACATCTATGTCTCAATGCTACTCTTTCAGTTTGTCCTACCCTCTCTTTCCACTGCTCTGTCCACACGTCTGTTGACTGTGTCCACATTTCTATTCCTGACCTGAAAATATGTTCATCAGAAAAATTTTTCTGGGTTCCATATATATGCATTAATATATAGTACTTCTTTTTACTCTTTCTGATTTATTTCACTATGACAAGTCTGTGCATATGACCCCATATTGTTCCTTTTTATGGCCATGTAATACTTCTTTGTGGGCTTCCCTGGTGGCTCAGAAGTTAAAGTATCTGCTGCAGTGCGGGAGACATGGGTTCAATCCCTGGGTCGGAAGATCCCCTGGAGAAGGAAATGGCAACCCACTCCTGTATTCTTGCCTGGAGAATCCCCTAGACAGCTTCTTTGTCTATTTCTCTTTTGATTTACCTAGCAACCATTTAGATTGCTTCCATATCTTATATGGTAAATAGTGCTGCAGTAAACATTGGGGTGCATGTGTCTTTTTCAATAATGGTTTTCTCAGGGCATGTTCCCAGAAGCAGGATTGTCAGTCACATAGTAGTTCTAATTTTTTTTTTTTAAGGAATATTGGCACTGTTCTCTAAAGGGGCTGTATCAATGTACATTTCCATCAACAATGCAAGAGGGATTTATTTTCTCCACACCCTCTCCAACATTTATTTTTTGTGAATATTTTTGGTGATGGCCGTTCTACTGGTATGAAGCATCATTGTAGTTTTGATTTGGATTTCTCTAATAATGAGCAATGTTCGTTATTTTTTTTTTCCCCCATGTGTTTATTGACCATCTGCATGTCTTCTTTAGGTATTTTGCCTGTTTGTTTTTTTTTTTTTAATTGGGTTGTTTGTTTTCCTGATAATGAGTTATATGAACTGTTCATATATATTGAAGATTACTTCTTTGTCAGTTGATTCACTGAGAAATGTTTTCTTCCATTCTCAGCGTCGTCTTTTCATCTGTTTAAAGTGACTTTTGCTATGCAAATGTTTTTAATTAGGTCCTTTTACTTATTTTTGTTTTTATTTCCATTACTCTAACAGGTGGGTTAAAGAGTATCTTGCTGCAGTTTAGGTCAATGAACATTCTATGTTTTCCTTTAAAGTTTACAATTTCTGGCCTTGCATTTAGATCTTTAAGCCAATTTCAGGCTTCCCTGATTGCTCACTTGGTAAAGAAACTGTCTGCAATGCAGGAGACTCTGGTTCAATTCCTGGGTCAGGAAGATCTGCTGGAGAAGGAATGCGCTATGCACTCCAGTATTCTTGGGCTTCCCTGTGGCTCAGCTGATAGTCTGCCTGCAATGCCTGAGACCTGGGTTTGATCCCTGGGTTGAGCAGATCCCTTGAGGAAGGGAACAGCTACCAACTCCAGTATTATGGCCTGGAGAATTCTATGGACTATATAGTCCATGGGGTCACAAAGAGTCAGACATGACTGAGCAAGCTTTATTTTCACTTTCTTTAAAACAATTTCAAGTTTATTTTTCTGTATGGGGTTCAGTTCAATTCAGTCGTTCAGTCGTGTCTAACTCAGTGACCCCACGAACTGCAGCCTCCAGGCCTCCCTGTTCATCACCAACTCCCAGAATTCACTCAGACTCACGTCCATCGAGTCAGTGATGCCATCCAGCCATCTCATCCTCTGTCGTCCCCTTCTTCTCCTGCCCCTAATCCCTCTCAGCATCAGAGTCTTTTCCAATGAGTCGACTCTTTGCATGAGGTGGACAAAGTATTGGAGTTTCAGCTTTAGCATCATTCCTTCCAAAGAAATCCCAGGGTTGATCTCCTTCACAATGGACTGCTTGGATCTACTTGCCCTGCAAGGGACTCTCAAGAGTCTTCTTCAACATCACACTTCAAACACATCAATTCTTCAGGGCTCAGCCTTCTTCACAGTCCAACTGTCACATCCATACATGACCACAGGAAAAACCATAGCCTTGACTAGATGGATCCTTGTTGCCAAAGTAATGTCTCTGCTTTTGAATATACTATCTAGGTTGGTCATAACTTTTCTTCCAAGGAGTAAGCGTCTTTTAATTTCATGACTGCAGTCACCATCTGCAGTGATTTTGGATACCCCCCCCCATCAAAAAAAAAAAAAAGTCTGACACTGTTTCTACTGTTTCTCCATCTATTTCCCATTAAGTGATGGGACCAGATGCCATGATCTTCGTTTTCTGAATGTTGAGCTTTAAGCCAACTTTTTCTCTTTCCTCTTTCACTCTCATCAAGAGGCTTTTTACTTCCTCTTCACTTTCTGCCATAAGGGTGGTATCATCTGCATATCTGAGGTTATTGATATTTCTCCTGACAATCTTGATTCCAGCCTGTGCTTCTTCGAGCCCAGCGTTTCTCATGATGTACACTGCATAGAAGTTAAATAAGCAGGATGACAATAGACAGCCTTGACGTACTCCTTTTCCTATTTGGAACCAGTCTGGTGTTCCATGTCCAGCTCTAACTGTTACTTCCTGACCTGCATACAGACTTCTCAAGAGGCAGGTCAGGTGGTCTGGTATTCCCATCTCTCTCAGAATTTTCCACAGTTTACTGTGATCCACACAGTCAAAGGTTTGGCATAGTCATTAAAGCAAAAATAGATGTTTTTCTGGAACTCTCTTGCTTTTTCCATGATCCAGCAGATGTTGGCAATTTGATCTCTGGTTCCTCTGCCATGCATATCTGAGGTTATTGATATTTCTCCTGGCAATCTTGATTCCAGCTTGTGTTTCTTCCAGTCCAGCGTTTGTCATGATGTACTCTGCATAGAAGTTAAACAAGCAGGGTGACAATATACAGTCTTGATGTACTCCTTTTCCTATTTGGAACCAGTCTGTTTTTCCATGTCCAGTTCTAACTGTTGCTTCCTGACCTGCATACAGATTTCTCAAGAGGCAGGTCAGGTGGTCTGGTATTCCCATCTCTCTCAGAATTTTCCACAGTTTATTGTGATCCACACAGTCAAAGGCTTTGGCATAGTCATTAAAGCAGAAATAGATGTTTTTCTGGAACTCTCTTGCTTTTTCCATGATCCAGCAGATGTTGGCAATTTGATCTCTGGTTCCTCTGCCTTTTCTAAAACCAGCTTGAACATCAGGGAGTTCACGGTTCACGTATTGCTGAAGTCTGGCTTGGAGAATTTTGAGCATTACTTTACTAGCATGTGAGATGAGTGCAATTGTGCGGTAGTTTGAGCATTCTTTGGCATTGCCTTTCTTTGGAATTGGAATGAAAACTGACCTTTTCCAGTCCTGTCGCCACTGCTGTGGCCACACACATACACACACATGTATATACAGATACATATATATCACATATTTATCCATTCATCTGTTGATGGACATGTATGTTGCTTCATGTCTTGGCTATTATAAATACTGCTGCTGCTGTGAACACTGAGGTATATATCTTTTTGAAGTAGAGTTTTCATATTTTCTGGATGTATGCCCAGGAGTGGGATTGCAGGATCATATGGTAACTATTTTTAATTTTTTAAGGAGACTCCATACTATCCTAGTGTATAGTGGCTGTACCAATTTACATTCCCATCTCCACACCCTCCCCAGAATTTATTATTTGCAGGCGTTTTAATGATGGCCATTCTGACCAGTGTAGGGGTGATATCTCATTGTGATATCTCTGCAAAGACACCAGAGTGATTTCCAGATGAAGCCATTCAAAGGGTGGTGTCAGACCAGTAGCACCCTATTACAGACATGCAAGGGATGCCAAGGAAGCCATTCATAAGAGGTGCTGAGCTGAGCACTGCTGAAACCAGGCATTACATAAGCCATTCCAGTTAGTAAAGCAGGCCCTGTATAAGTTATACGCACTGAATAAGCCTGGCATTTCAGAAGTCATGAGAGCTGCAGGAGCCCAGTAATGCAGAACACACGTACTGCAGGAGCCTGCCTAAGGGAGTACACCAGAACCAGAAGAGAACCTCTTTCTTTACCACTATCCCTGTACTGCCCTCTACTGACAATGATAAAATCATGTCAGCTGGCAAGGGAAAAATATTCAGATTCCAGCTCTGTTATCACAGATCAGGCAATGAAAGGTAGATTTGGAGCTAAGGAGCAATAAATTGATAGCTGGTACAATTTGGGAGATTGACATCCTTACATTGTTGTGCTTTCCAACCCATGAACATGAATAACACACCATTCATCTAGTTCCTTAATTTCCCTAACAATGTGTTGTAGTGTTCTGTGTAGAGATACTGAACATCTTTTTAATAGATCTATATTTAAAGTGAAAGTGGAGAGTGAAAAAGTTGGCTTAAAGGTCAACATTCAGAAAACGAAGATCATGGCATCTGGCCCCATCACTTCATGGGAAATAGATGGGGAAACAGTAGAAACAGTGTCAGACTTTTTTATGAGGGCTCCAAAATCACTGCAGATGGTGACTGCAGCCATGAAATTAAAAGACGCTTACTCCTTGGAAGATAAGTTATGACCAATCTAGATAGTATATTCAAAAGCAGAGACATTGCTTTGCCGACTAAGGTCCGTCTAGTCAAGGCTATGGTTTTTCCTGTGGTCATGTATGGATGTGAGAGTTGGACTGTAAAGAAGGCTGAGCGCCGAAGAATTGATGCTTTTGAAGTGTGGTGTTGGAGAAGACTCTTGAGAGTCCCTTGGACTGCAAGGAGATCGAACAAGTCCATTCTGAAGGAGATCAACCCTGGGATTTCTTTGGAAGGAATGATGCTAAAACTGAAGCTCCAGTACTTTGGCCACCTCATGCGAAGAGTTGACTCATTGGAAAAGACTCTGATGCTGGGAGGGATATGGGGCAGGAGGAAAAGGGGATGACAGAGAATGAGATGGCTGGATGGCATCACGGACTCAATGGACGTGAGTCTGAGTGAACTCCAGGGGTTGGTGATGGACAGGGAGGCCTGGCATGCTGCGATTCATGGAGCTGCAAAGAGTCGGACATGACTGAGTGACTGAACTGAACTAAGCACTTATTAAATAATCCTAAAATTTGTATCAAAATAGAAAAGAATAGCTGAAATAATTTTATTAACAAAATAAAGTGATAGGTATCATCCTCCCTAGGAGAAGGCAATGGCACCCCACTCCAGTACTCTTGCCTGGAAAATCCCATGGACAGAGGAGCCTGGAAGGCTGCAGTCCATGGGGTCGCTGAGGGTCGGACATGACTGAGTGACTTCACTTTCACTTTTCACTTTCATGCACTGGAGAAGGAAATGGCAACCCACTCCAGTGTTCTTGCCTGGAGAATCCCAGGGACGGGGGAACCTGGTGGGCTTCCGTCTATGGGGTCACACAGAGTCGGACACGACTGAAGCGACTTAGCAACAGCAGCAGCAGCATCCTCCCTGATTTCACATTATACCACAAAGCTACAGTAATCAAAACAGTATGCACTGGCACAAAAACAGACACATAGATCAATGAACAGAATAGGGGCCCAGAAATGAACCTTTACTTATCCAGGTAATTCAGTTCAGTTCAGTTCAGTTGCTTGGTCGTATCCAACTCTCTGTGACCCCATGAATCGTAGCACGCCAGGCCCCCCTGTCCATCACCAACTCCCAAAGTTCACTCAGACTCATGTCCATTGAGTCCATGATGCCATCCAGCCATCTCATCCTCGGTCATCCCCTTCTCTTCCTGCCCCCAATCCTTCCCAGCATCAGGGTCTTTTCCAATGAGTCAACTCTTCGCATGAGGTAGCCAAAGTACTGGAGTTTCAGCTTTAGCATCATTCCTTCCAAAGAAGTCCCAGGGTTGATTAATTTATGACAAAGAAGACAAGAATATACAATGGAGAAGGCAGCCTCATCAATAAATCCTATTAGGAAACCTGGGCAGCCACATGTAAAAGAATCAAATTGGACTATTTTATTATAACATATACAAAAATAAATTCAAAATGGATTAAAGACTTCAGAGTAAGACTTGACACCATAAAACTTCTAGAATAAAGCAAAGGTTGAATGTTCTAAGATATAGTTCTTAGCAATGCAATCTTTTAATCAGTCTCCTCAGGCAAGGAAAACAAAAGCTAAAATAAACAAATGGACACTACATCAAATTAAAAAGCTTTTTTGCACCAAGGAAACTACCAACAAATGAAAAGGCTGCTTTTTAACAGGAGAAGATATTTGCAAATGATATCTGATGAGAGGTTAATATCCAAAATATGAAAAGAACTCATGCACTGAACATTAAAAAAAAATCTCTGATTTTTTTAAAGGAGAAAAGGCCTCAATATACACTTTCAAAAAAATATACAGATGATAAAAGGCACATAAAAATTCTCAATAACACTAATCATCAGGGAAAGGCAAATCAAAACCAAAATGATTGCTTTGGGTAGTATACTCATTTTCACTATATTGATTCTTCCGATCCACGAACATGGTATATTTCTCCATCTATTANGTGAAAATAAGTCAAGAATAGGATATTTAAAAAACGTTTTTTTTTTTTTTCTGTGATTTCATTGACAGGTTTCAAACTATGATACATTAATCAACCTGAAGTCTCTTCCAGAAATTAATCACATTAACCAAGCATTCTCTTGATATTTACCTTATACTTAAAAAAATAACCCAGACACCCTACAGCACTGCATCTCCCTGTCCTCTTGACATTCTTTATTTATTTATTATTCCTTTCCCACTTCTCTGTGTAATTTTTTTTCTCTTAATTATTCTGAGCATTTGTATATTTTATTGGCTAAAATATCTAAATTTTCAAATTTTTCATTTTACAGCAGTCAGCCACTTTTTGTTTGTTTGTTTTAGATATTTTATTTATTATTTTTAATATAAATTCATTTATTTTAATCAGAGGTTAATTACTTTGTTATTGTATACAGTGATTTTTTTAGAGTTCAGAAATCTTGGGTCTCTGATCTTATATGTTAACTTGGCATGATATCAAATATGTCACTGACTGTTTCCATGTTTCAGACCTTTGAGAGTTATATTTCCTTTTTTAATTTGCTTAAATTTGTTTATGTAATAGTTGGTCATTGTAGATATATCCTATTGTTGATTTTGTTATCATGTTTAATTTCACTTGAATTCTTTTATTTCTTTGTTTGATTAAAAATAATTTTTAGTATCTTTTAAAACATTAATGTTCAGTAAGAGATAAAACTGTGTGTATGGAACAGATCTGTATTTCAGTTAACTAAAATATGACATTGATGACTGGGTCAAAATTTAAATTCTTTGTGATGGATCCTTTCCATGAAGTAGTGACAGCAGATAAAAAGATTAGAAGAGTATGAAGGTCAGGGGCAGATCTTACAAACTTGGCTTTCAGTTAAAAAAAAAAAAAATATATATATATATATATATAATATATATATATACACACACACACAAATATAGCACAACACTTTACATAAACTGATGCACATGAAACAAGATCTATTTTATAAGAAGGTATGTAAAAAGTTCATTAGAACATTAGATTCATTGCTTATAAGAGATGGTGATGGAGAGAAAGACAAAATGGACTCAATCCATCAATTATTAGACAATAATATAATAGCAGCTACTTGCACAGGCCAGGGATGAAAAGTAACTGGGGGGGTTAATTAACTTTTGTGTGAAGTTCAGTTGGACAAAAGTAACTTGTATCAGTTTACTAGGCTTGAAGTAAAGGGGCAATAAGAAAACATGTGATGAGAAAGACGAAGCATAAAATACTTGGAACTATATATTTCTTCAGTATCATTGTTATGAACTGAACTGTGTCCACCAAATTCCTTATGGTGAAACTCTAATTCCTAATGTGACTGTATTTGGAAACAGGATCTTATGATATGTAATTCATCTTAAAAGAAGTCATAACAGTGAGACCCTGATTTAGTGGGACTGCCGTCGTCATCAGTAGAGGAAGAAGAGAACCAGGGGCACACAAACCAGAGGGACAACCATGTGAAGACACAGCAGGAACAGAGTGGCCATCTACAAACCAAAGAGAAAGCTCTTGGTGAAGACCAGTTGTGCCTGTACTTTGCTGGATTCCCAAACCCTAGAACTCTGAGAAATAAATTTCTGCTTCTGTCACTCAGTCTTTAATACATCGATGAATTTCAAATGAATGCCACCTCTTTCCTGAACTCTCAAAGTTTTTAATTCATTAGAATGAAAGAAGGTAATACTTTCTGAATCTGGTTAGCTGGCTTTTTTCTCTATTGCATTTCCTCATATGAAATATTCTTCCTCATCAGCCAAGACATCTATCTCTCTTAAGGCTTGGTGAGGAGGGAATGTTAGTGATAAATGTGAATTGAGAGTGTGGTTGATTAATTCTGATATAACTGGAACGCTTAGAGCAAAAAAAAAAAAAAAAAAGAGTCAGCATTTAGCATTGTTTACTAAAAGAAGATATTAGTATAGAAAGAATAATATCTTTGAAAGTGAAGCCATGCTGACATAAAAGGGTTTTCTAAATTACTGTAGGTTCAATTTACCCCATGCTAAGTTAGATCTGCCTAGTTAGAGATTATTAGACAGGGGTAACAAAATATATAATCCATGTTATGTCAGAGTCAGTAAGAGCTGAAGAATGTCCAACAGGGGTGAGGCTGATCCAATCATCAGTGGATCACAGAAGGCCTGAAAAAGACAAAACAAGTATTAGAACTCACATTGTCCAGAATTCAGCATCAGGCACAGAAGGATCCATTGATACAATTCAGTGTCAGACACCAGCATAAAGTTCAGATGTTTAATCCAAGCAAATCACACAAGGGTCAACCACCCCAATATACAGAACACTAAAAACCAAGGATCCACTGACTAGTCCATGTATTGGGTTAGATGGTCACACACAATAAAAAGTCACATAAAATGAAAGTGTGTACTTACTGGTTCACAATAAACTGTGGAAAATTCTGAGAGAGATGGGAATAGCAGACCACCTGACCTGCCTCTTGAGAAGTCTATATGCAGGTCAGGAAGTAACAGTTAGAGCTTGACATGGAACACCAGACTGGTTCCAAACAGGAAAAGGAGTACGTCAAGGCTGTCTATTGTCACCCTGTTTATTTAACTTATATGCAGAATACATCATGAGAAACTCTGGACTGGAAGAAACACAAGCTGAAATCAAGATTGCTGGGAAAAATATCAATAACCTCAGATATGCAGATGACACCACCCTTATGGCAGAAAGTGAAGAGGAGCTAAAAAGCCTCTTTATGAACGTGAAAGAGGAGAGTGAAAAAGTTGGCTTAAAGCTCAACATTCAGAAAACGAAGATCATGGCATCTGGCCCCATCACTTCATGGGAAATAGACAGGGAAACAGTAAAAACAGTGTCAGACTTTATTTTTGGGGGCTGCAAAATCACTGCAGATGGTGACTGCAGCCATGAAATTAAAAGACGCTTATCCTTGGAAGAAAAGTTATGACCAACCTAGATAGTATATTCAAAAGCAGAGACATTACTTTGCTGACTAAGGTCCTTCTAGTCAAGGCTATGGTTTTTCCAGTAGTCATGTATGGATGTGAGAGTTGGACTGTGAAGAAAGCTGAGTGCCGAAGAATTCATGCTTTTGAACTGTGGTGTTGGAGAAGAGTCTTGAGAGTCCCTTGGATTGCAAGGAGATCCAAGCAGTCCATTCGGAAGGAGATCAACCCTGGGATTTCTTTGGAAGGAATGATGCTAAAGCTCAAGTATTTTGGTCACCTTATGTGAAGAGCTGATTCATTGGAAAAGACTCTGATGCTTGGAGGGATTGAGGACAGGAGGAGGAGGGGACGACCGAGGATGAGATGGCTGGATGACATCGTGAACTCGATGGACGTGAGTCTGAGTGAACTCCGGGAGTTGGTGATGGACAGGGAGGCCTTGCGTGAGGCCTTGCATGCTGCAATTCATGGGGTCGCAAAGAATCTGATACGACTGAGCAACTGAACTGAACTGAACTGTACTTACTGGTGACAGTGAGATTTTTTTTTTAGGTGAGTGCAAACTAGGCTCTAATAATTAGACATAACCTAGATTTTTAGAACTAACAAAGCTTTAAAATCCATTTTAGCTAAAGAAAATAGAGCAAAAAAAAAAAAAAAAGGAGAGATTGGAGTAAACATGAAGATAATTTTAGCTTTTTTTCAAATCATCTTCCAAATGTTCATCAAATAAAAGCAGAAACATAATTAATTTTTTTCCAAGAAATTGGCGATTTTTAAAGATTCTTAATTCAATAATGGAAGCACATAATGTGCTACAAAGGATGCCACTTAAGTGAGTTTTTTCTTTCCTTCCCTCATTGTTTTCTTTATTTTTACTTTCCTTTGCATTTTCCATTTTGTTCCCGTTCAAATTTGCTTCTCTCTCTCTCTCTCTTTTTTTTTTTCTTGTGGGATAACTCCAAACAAGTATGATGATACCATCTCAAATATTTACTGGTCTATCATATCTCCTCTATATTAATTTGCTATTTGGCCAGGGGTGCCATAACAAAATCAAAAACTCTGTTGCTTAAAAAAGAGAAAGTTATTTTATCATAGCTATTTTTTTCCCTTAGTTTGGGTATAATTGCTTTACAATGTTGTATTAGTTTCTGTTCTACAACAAAATGAATTAGCCATATATATATATATATATATATATATATATATACATATATATATGTAGATCCCTTCTATCTTGGACCTCCCTTTACCGCCCTATCCCATTTATCTAGGTCACCATAGAGCACTGAACTGAGTTCCCTGTGCTATAGAGCAAATTCCCACTAGCTATCTGCTTTACACACAATACTGTATATATGTCAATCGTAATCTCCCAATTTGTCCCACGCTGCTTCTCCAAAGCTAAACAAAAGGACAACCCTCAGAATGGGAGAAAATATTTGGAAAAGCAAGTGAAAATAGTCTAATCTCTAAAATAGAGCCCATGAAACTCAATATCAAGAAAACAAACAATCTAAAAAAAAAGACAAAAGACCTTAATAGACATTTCCAAAAAGAAGACATACAGATGGCCAAGAGGCAGATGAAAAGATGCTCAACATCACTAATAGAGAAATTCAGACCATAACTACAGTGAGGTATCACCTCACAATAATCAGAATTGCCATAATGAAAAAATTTACGAACAATAAATGCTGGAGAGGGTTTAGAGAAAAGAATAACCTCTTGCACTGTTGCTGCTGCTGCTGCTGCTAAGTCGCTTCAGTCGCGTCTGACCCTGTGCGAGCCCATAGATGGCAGCCCACCAGGCCCCCACCCACCTCCCTGAGATTCTCCGGGCAAGAACACTTGAGTGGATTGCCATTTCCTTCTCCAATGCATGAAAGTCAAAAGTGAAAGTGAAGTCACTTAGTTGTGTCTGACTCTTGGTGACCCCATGGACTTCAGCCTACCAGGCTCCTCCATCCATGGGATTTTCCAGGCAAAATACTGGAGTGGAGTGCCATTGCCTTCTCTCCTCTGACAAATATATTCATCTAAAATCTACATTTATGTGGTTTTAAATTTACAACTATTTTTAAATATATACTTCCAAATTTGTTAAGGACACATTTTTCTTGGTGATTTATGTTAACTGCAAAAGTATCAGATGTAAAGCACACCATAGCATATATTTTGAGAGAATGTGACCTCAGATAGAATGATTTATATTTCATTTTCATATGGTTTATAATATACAAAGTGAGATTTGTCACCAAAGTGTGCAAATCTTGAGTGTATTCAGGGAATCCTAATCAATATTATCCTTAAAATATTAGGGAGTCCAACTCCTTAACAATGCCAAGAATGGGGCAGCTCAGTCATGGTGATGAGCAAATGAACTAAGGTAGCATATTTTCACATCTTCCGGTGCCTGATGAAATCTATAGAGAATAATAAAGGCACTTAATTTTCACATACTTTCTACTTTCACTATGTCTCCTACATGAATGCTATGTAGTTGAATTATCATCTTGGCCCTCATCTCTGCTTTAAAGTTTAACGTTCTTAAATTTTATTTGGAGTTTGTTAGATATTGGGAATCTAAGTGGGGATAACTTGTAATCATAGCAGCTGTCACAGATGGATCTGAGTTAAAACATGCCTTTCCAGCAAGATCTATTATTTTTATATGTATAGACCAAGGGTATACATGCTGGTATCTTCACCAAGGTATTATAAGGTCAATGTAAGTTTCAATGAATGGTGAATGCTCAGTTTAACAGAATATTTTGTGAAATATCAAAATTTCTTTGGGGCAAGTAGATAATTTTAAATAGACAAACTCTCTCAAGTGCAACCTAGGAAATCTGTATTATACAGCACACTTAGAAGGAATGTAGCTTTTAATTTTCTTAACAGTACAAAATTAAAATATGCAGCAAATATATGCATTCAGATCATATAGTTCCATCTTTTTTCTGTCCTGATTCATAGACATAAATAGGAAAATAGCTCAGTTTAGTAAGACAGTATGCTTTCTGCATGAAAAGCTTAGAACCTCTCAAGACTGAGGAATAGTGTATGCTTCCATTCCTAGTGGCTCTTGTTCCTGTGGAGGGAGCAATTATGTTCTGGGCTCAAGTTGGAGCCTCAGAGCTGCCCCCAGACACTGGCTGAGGAACCCAAATCTTTCCTTGCTGTAAAATCTCTTTATAGCTGTTGGGCTTCAAATCCAGATGCTGCACCACCCTGTGGATCTAATTAGGGAACCTTTATATACATATTCAATTTAATTACAATTTTAGATAATTGGTGCCTGCTATCTAAGAGATGCATGAAGCTAGGCACTTCCCAAAAGGGATCCATTATTTCAGTTAGTTATCAACTCTATGAACTCTCTTCTTTACAGAACTCATAATTGTATGCTTTTGATGTGAACAGAGGGGTAAAAGTTAAGCCTCTGAGGGTATGGGTTAGATCATCTTTTATAGGCACTTAGATGAATAATGCAAATTACCTATAATGAAACAGCTACCTAGTATTTCCTGGCTCAAATGATATTGAACTATGTTACTTGCTTGAGAATAGGTTATTGGTTTAACAAACTCAAATCATACAACAAAAGCAATATTTGATTAACTCTGACATGAATCTCCTGAGGAAGTACCTACAAAATTAAGAAGACAATGCTTTCTATCTCCACAGACCCAAAATAATCATGATGTAAGATATAATTTATCCAGATACCAATGGGCTTCTAGCCTCAGTGTTATTTCTATTCCTATAAGTGTTATTCCTATTCCTACACATGAATGAATTTTGTTCCAAGAGCACATCCATAAGTCTATTTTGTTTGTAAGTCCAACAATATTAACTAAGGTAACCAACTAACACAATCAGCTATATAATACTATACTGTAATAGGTTTATAATACTTTTCATACAAAAATACATAAAAAAGAAACACTAAAAATAACCATATTTCATGTTATAGTACAGTGCCTTGATACATTAATATGGTACAACAGCTGATATACAGGTGTTGGCCTGGCATCATGTAAATAGACAAGAATAGGTATGAATGGAAGAGGTGGGAAATGGTACAGGTGAAGGATCATCAGCAATAGGAGATGGAGGACAAGCTGCAGTTCATTCATGTCTGACATTGATTACTCAGGTTCTGGTTCCTTGCTAGATTTTATTCTATCCACCCTCTTGAAAAAAATGAATCAGTGATGTTTGGGAAGTACTGTATTAGCTACACTACTTCTTTTATATTTGCTCCTGGAATCCTGGGCTTGAAATAAAGATACCACACTACTGTACTCTATACAGTACTTTACAGTAGAGTACAACCATTTATAGAGGATGAACTCTTGTGACAATAAATAAACTTAAATGATTGGGTATGCAAACACATGCATCTTTGAAAGTTCACGACTTAAATGTTCATATGCAGTGGACTTATATTTTGCATTGTTTCAAGGTACCAACAACTTAAAAGTATATACCAAAATGAATGCACACTTTGCCATAAACATTGATAATAAAATTATATATATATCAACTTATATATCAATAAATTGATTATATGAATATTTATGTTGTATCCCTGGTGTCTCAGTGGTAAAGGATTTACCTGCCAATGAAGGAGTTGTGAGTTTGATCCTTAAGCCAGGAAGATCTCCTGGAGAAGGAAAGGACAACCCACTCCAACATTTTATCCTGGGAAATTCCATGGACAGAGGAGCCTGATGGGCTATAGTCTATGGAGCCACAAAAGAGTCAGACACAATTTGTTGACTGTGTGTATGTCCAGTCACTCACACAGGTGTTAGTCACTCAGTCGTGCCTGACTCTTTGCAACCCCATGGACTGCAGGCCTCTGTCCATGAGATTTTCCAGGCAAGGATACTGGAGTGGGTTGCCATTTCCTTCTCCAGGGGATCTTCCCAATCCAGGAATCGAACCCAGGTCTCCTGCACTGCAGGTAGATTCTTTACCAACTGAGCTACAAAGGAAGCCCTCCAGTCACTCAGTCATGTCCAACTCTTTGTGACCACAGGAACTTCAGGGTAAACAATGAAGTTTATTATATGATCTTTATATTACTTAGTATAGAGCATATAATTATGTATATTTATTTATGCAATATTTATTATAGAGTGAGACTTAGGGTATAATCCATCTTAAAGCAAAATTTTTAACCGCTTGTGAACCTATCATACCATGAAACAAGTTATCTGCTTCCAAACTAGAGCAGTGGGACAGGCACAAAACAAACATGCCCATTCCAAAATGAAAAATTGGAAGAATAAAAGGGATCATAGATCCCAGGTAAGTCCAAAAGCCAACAGGGCATATTAATGCTTGAAAATATTCCTATGTAGCTTGATGGTCTTTTCTCTTGGGTTACTGGGGCACTGGCCCACACTTCCAGCCCAGAAAGGTACCCTCAGTTCAGCTCTCTGAATTTGTGGCTCTGCCTTTACAGTCTTACTTTATTTTATCCTATCTCTGTCCCTTTCTGTCCAAGTTACCAGTGTTTATCCCTATCCATCTCTCATGCCATTCCTATGAGTCTATGACATTAGACAAGAAAGTCCTTGCAGAGTTTTCCTGGGTTGCTGCTTTTATTCTTGGCTTATTCTCAGATGCTTGATTGTATACATGAGTCATTCATCTAAAGACTTTAACAAAAGATTTCCCAGCCACACACTTGGCCCTAATTCCATACTATGCTGTCTTGATAGGCCAATGATTTTCCAAATCATCAGGTGCTGTTTCTCTCTTCCTTAACAATTAATTTCTCAATTTATCACTCATTTTGCATTTTACTCCAAGCAGCAAAGAGTAAAGTTGAACCTTCTATATTTTGCTTGGAAATCTCCTCATTCAGGCATTATGTTCATAATAACATATGTATTCTCCAAAATAATAAGAACATCGACCACTGCTCTTCCCTGTTCTTTCTGAGTCCTTAGAATTGCTTTTAAGATCTATATGTCTGCCAGTAGTTTCTTAAATAAATATTGCATTATTTTGGCAATTACTAGATTCTGATAATATCTGACATGACAAAATGACCCTATATAAAGGGAAGGCAGAATTCTTTATTATTTCAATTCCAAGGAGAAGGCTACCACATACATGGATGGGCATAGGGTGTTGCACCTGGGAATGGGTACAACAAGCTGCAGCCATAGGCTATTTAGTGTGGCAAGTGTGGTTGGTTAGCTAGGTTGTGCAGGCTTCTTGTGGACTCAGTATTCTAAATGATTCCACAAGCCAAGGAGGAAAATGTCATTTCAAGATGTTTGGCATCAGGGCCTCTGGCCCTTGAGCTGTATTTTTGCAACCCAAGACAACTAGAATCTGAAAAGGTAAACAGCTGCGGCATGAATTCAGAAAATTACCCATTAGGGGAACTGAGAATTGTTTACCTATGATCTTAAAACAGGGTCAAGATGGCATTCATGAAATATTGCAAGGCAATCTAGATTTTTTTTTTTTATCAAGGGCCTCAAAATTATTCTGGCCTCCAGCCACCACCAACAAAGGTCTGGATAATGAAGCTATGGATTTTCTAGTAGTCATGGATGGATGTGAGAGTTGGACCATAAGGAAGGCTGAGCATTGAAAAATTGATGTTTTTGAACTGTGGTATTGGAGAAGACTCTTGGGAGTCCCTTGGACTGCATGGAGATCAAACCAGTCAATCCTAAAGGAAATCAACACTCAATATTCATTGGAAGAACTGATTCTGAAGGTGAAGCTTCAATACTTTGGCCAACTGATGTGAGGAGCTGATACATCAGAAAAGACCTTGATGCCAGGAAAGGTTGAAGGCAAGAGGAGATGGGGATGACAGGATGAGATGGTTGGATGGCATCACTGACTCAATGGACGTGAGTTTCAACAAGCTCTGGGAGATGGTGAAAGACAGGGAAGCCTGGCGTGTTTCAGTCCATGGGGTTGCAAAAAGTTGGACACGACTGACTGAACAACAACAAAAAATCCATCACCCAATTTCAAAGTCACTTTCACACGTTCAGTATTCATTACAATATCTCTCCATTTCCAAGTATCAAAGTCTTTCCTAGTTCCTGAGGGTTGTCGTTACATGTCACAAACTCAGTAGCTTAAACCAACATTTTTCTCTTATTTCTGGGGATTTGACATTCAAATCAAGTTTCTGCAGGGCCATGTTCTCTCTGAAGAACAAAAGAAGAAACTACCCCATGCATTCTCTTAGCATGGGCAAGAATCCTTTGTATCTATATTATGTCAATCTCTGCCTACATTTTCATGTAGCATTCTTTATGTGTCTGTGTCCATTTATATCAACAACAGTCTTTTACTTGAGACCCACTGTAATGATATTATCTTAATTTGATTGATATCAAGATATATTTCCAAACAAGGTCATATTCTGAAGTTTTGGGAAGGGCATGAATTTGCGGGGGAACATCATCCAATTCACTGTGTCTATAAATAGATGTTTCTCCATGAAAATCTTTTATCAATAGGAATAAAGCACTCAGGCAATTTTAAAGAATGTATTATAGTTTCAAGGTTAAATATTCAAGCTGGAAACTCTAAGACTTGTTTTAAGTCCTATTTCTTTCACCTACTAATGATATACCTTGGGTAGCTTCATTTTCATTATTGTTGGAATAAAAAATGATGTGTATTTTGATAAATGCATGTTTAACTTCTAATACTGAGAATTCACTCATATTTTAGCTGTTATTGTCACTCATTGAAGACTTTTAGATGTTTAGTAAGAAATATTTATAATTACTCAATTAATTTGAAATTTTATTATTTATTGTTTCTTACATATGTGCCTATCTTAAACATTTATGTGCTTCTTTACTGCAGTAGAATTATGGGTTAATCTTAAAAATCTTAATATTCTTAAAAATTCTAAGGAATTATCAATCTTTATAATTTATTTTTTTATTTTTATTTTTAATATAAATTTATTTATTTAAATTGAAGGTTAATTACTTTACATTATTGTATTGGTTTTGCCATTATAAAGACATATACTAGAAAAGGCAATGACACCCCACTCTAGTACTCTTGCCTTGAGAATCCCATGGATGGAGGAGCCTGATAGGCTACAATGCATGGGGTCACTAAGAGTTGGACACAAGCAAGGACTTCACTTTCACTTTTTACTTTCATGCATTGGAGAAGGAAATGGCAACTCACTCCAGTATTCTTGCCTGGAGAATCCCAGGAACAGAGGAGTCTGTTGGGCTGCTGTCTATGGGGTTCCACAGAGTCAGACATGACTGGCGTGACTTAGCAGCAGCATATTAATGTTTGAGAATATATAAAAATACATACAATTAACTATTAGAAAGCTTATGTTTCTGGATAGCATAGGGATAGACACACTGAAGAAAGTAGGGAAGAGGATAGATACACCATCATACCTCATCTCAACACTGGGATGTCCAACAGAGAGAGACACGGTCCAAGGAGAGGAGAATGAAGTAAGTGACCCACTTCAGCACAAATGCCAGACTGATCAGTCCTAACACCTGGCTGACTCCTAAGGATTTACATGGCTTTCACCAGACTCATTTAACCCAGACCCCTGGTTCAAATCATACCCAGCTCTCTACCCTGGCTTTGGAGTGCTCCCAATCAGCATTTCTGTATACTAACAACAAACTATCAGCAATAGAAATAAACAAAACAATGACATTTATAATAACATCAAAAATAACAAAATACTTAGGGATAAATTTAACTAAGGAGGTGAAAGTTTTGTACATTGAAAATTACAACGTATTAATGAAAGAAGTTGAAGACACAAATGAAAAAGTCATCCCATGTTTATGGATTAGAAAAATACATATTGTTAAAATGCCCATACTACTAAAATAAATCTATAAATTTCAGAGAAATCCCTGGATTGGATTGATTTTCAAAGATAGTCAATGGAATTTTTCAAAGAAATAGACACACACACATACAATCCTACAATCCATATATTTTGTGGTTACAAAATACCTCCAATAGACAACACAGTCTTGAGAAAGAAGAGCAAAACTACAAGCATCACACTTCCTGATTTCAAACTTTATCACAAAGCTATTATAATCAAACAATACAGTCCTGTCACAAAGTCATTTACATCAACAAATGGAATAGAATCAAGATCCCAGGAAAAACCCATGTTTATACAGACAACTAATATCTGAGAACGGAAACAATAATACTCCTCCAATGTCTTTGGGATAGGACATTCTCAATGGTGTTGGGAACATGGGATAGTCATAAACAGATGACTGAAATTGGAGCCCTGTGTTATACAACTCTCTTTCTCTTTCACACCCACATCAGCTCAGAATGGATTAAACTCTTAAATGTAATACCTGAAACTGTAAAACTACTAGAAGAAATCAGGGGGAAATTTGTTCTTGATCATGACTTGGCAACAAATTTTGGATATGACATCAAAAGCATAAATAAACATTGGGACTGCATCAAATATAAAAGTTATGCACATCCAAAGAGACATTTAATTAAATAAAAAGCAACCTATGAAATGGAACAGAAGTTTTGTGCACCATTTTTTTGGTGTGCTAACATACAAAATGTATAAGAAACCCATACTATTCAATATCATAAATGAACAAACAAAAGACAATCTAATTTAAGTTTTGGCCACAGCAATCAGAGCAGAAAAAGAAATAAAAGGAATCCAGATTGGAAAAGAAGAAGTAAAACTCTCATTGTTTGCAGATGATATGATCCTCTACATAGAAAACCCTAAGACTCCACCAGAAGATTACTAGAGCTAATCAATGAATATAGTAAAGTTGCAGGATATAAAATCAACACACAGAAATCCCTTGCATTCCTATACACTAATAATGAGAAAGTAGAAAAAGAAATTAAGGAATCAATTTCATTCACCATTGCAATTAAAAGAATAAAATACTTAGGAATATACCTACCTAAAGAAACTAAAGACCTATATATAGAAAATTATAAAACACTGATGAAAGAAATCAAAGAGGACACTAATAGATGGAGAAATATACCATGTTCATGGATCGGAAGAATCAATATAGTGAAAATGAGTATACTACCCAAAGCAATCCACAGATTCAATGCAATTCCTATCAAGATACCAGCGGTGTTTTTCACAGAGCTAGAACAAATAATTTCACAATTTGTATGGAAACACAAAAAACCTCGAATAGCCAAAGCCATCTTGAGAAAGAAGAATGGAACTGGAGGAATCAACCTGCCTGACTTCAGGCTTTACTACAAAGCCACAGTCATCAAGACAGTATGGTACTGGCACAAAGACAGAAATATAGATCAATGGAACAAAATAGAAAGCCCAGAGATAAATCCACACACCTATGGACAGCTTATCTTCGACAAAGGAGGCAAGAATATACAGTGGATTAAAGACAATCTTTTTAACAAGTGGTGCTGGGAAAACTGGTCAACCACTTGTAAAAGAATGAAATTAGATCACTTTCTAACACCATACACAAAAATAAACTCAAAATGGATTAAAGATCTAAACGTAAGACAAGAAACTATAAAACTCTTAGAGGAGAACATAGGCAAAACACTCTCTGACATAAATCACAGCAGGATCCTCTATGATCCACCTCCCAGAATACTGGAAATAAAAGCAAAAATAAACAAATGGGATCTAATTAAAATTAAAAGCTTCTGCACAACAAAGGAAACTATAAGCAAGGTGAAAAGACAGCCTTCTGAATGGGAGAAAATAATAGCAAATGAAGCAACTGACAAACAACTAATCTCAAAAATATACAAGCAGCTTATGCAGCTCAACTCCAGAAAAATAAATGACCCAATCAAAAAATGGGCCAAAGAACTAAATAGACATTTCTCCAAAGAAGACATACGAATGGCTAACAAACACATGAAAAGATGCTCAACATCACTCATTATCAGAGAAATGCAAATCAAAACCACAATGAGGTACCATTTCACACCAGTCAGAATGGCTGCGATCCAAAAGTCAACAAGCAATAAATGCTGGAGAGGGTGTGGAGAAAAGGGAACCCTCTTACACTGTTGGTGGGAATGCAAATTAGTACAGCCACTATGGAGAACAGTGTGGAGATTCCTTAAAAAATTGCAAATAGAACTGCCTTATGATCCAGCGATCCCACTGCTGGGCATACACACTGAGGAAACCAGAATTGAAGGCGACACGTGTACCCTAATGTTCATTTTGGCACTGTTTATAATAGCCAGGACATGGAAGCAACCTAGATGTCCATCAGCAGATGACTGGATAAGAAAGCTGTGGAACATATACACAATGAAATATTACTCAGCCATTAAAAAGAATACATTTGAATCAGTTCTAATGAGGTGGATGAAGCTGGAGCCAATTATACAGAGTGAAGTAAGCCAGAAAGAAAAACACCAATACAGTATACTTACACATATATATGGAATTTAGAAAGATGGTAATGATAAACCTGTATGCAAGACAGCAAAAGAGACACAGATGTATAGAACAGCCTTTTGGAATCTGTGAGAGAGGGAGAGGGTGGGATGATTTGGGAGAATGGCAGTGCAACGAGTATGATATCATAAGTGAAACGAATTGCCGGTCTTGGTTCGATGCGGGATGCAGGATGCTCAGGACTGATGCATGGGGATAATCCAGAGAGATGGTGTGGGGTGGGAAGGGGGAGTTGGGGGTCGGGATTGGGAGTTCATGTACACTCGTGGCTGATTTATGTCAATGTATAGCAAAATGAATACAGCAAAGCAAAACAAACTAAAAATAAAAATTAATTTAAAAAAATTTAAAAATGGTTAAATAATTTGAATAGACATTTTTACAAATTGCCAGCATGTACACTAATAGATGCTTAGCATAATTAGTCATCAGGATAATGCAATTATGACCAAAATGAGATACTACCTTTTACCTATGAGAGTGGCTATCATCAAATAAAACAGGAGACAAGTGTTGATGAGAATGTGGAAAAAAATGGAACTCTGAGGTACATTGGAAGGAATGCAAGTTTGTACAGCCACTGTGGAAAACAGTATGGTTATTTCTAAAAAATTAAAACTAGAACTACCATAGGATCAAGCAACTTCACTTCTGGGTATATATTTAAAAGAAATGAAACCACTCTCAGGAAAGGATGTCTGCAGCCCCTATATTTTCTGGGGCATTATTCCAAATAATCAAGACATGAAAACTACCTAAGGGCTTATGGATGAATGAAAGAATAAATAAATATTATATGTGTGTGTGCAGGTGTGTGAGTGTCTGGGTGTGTGTACTCAGTCATGTTCAACTCTGTGACCCCATGGACTGTAGCCTGCCAGGCTCCTCTGTCCATGTAATTTTTCAGGCAAGAATATTTGAGTGGGTTGCCCTTTTCTACTCCAGGGAATATTTCCAACGCAAGGATTGAACCTGCATCTCTTATGTCTCCTGCATTGGCAGAAGGATTCATTACCACTTTTGTGCTTATTCCTTAAGCGTAAAAATTGTTAACACAAAATTATGTCCATATTAACTGGAAAATAGTAAAGAATATAGCTGCATTTGAAAAAGCTATCATTAAGTTTTTCTCCTGCTGTAATATATTATGGGTAATCTTTTGTTACACAATTATTTTTAATAAATTTTTAAATAGCTCACTGAGGGCAAGTGCTACTTGATTAAAAAATGCAAATAAAATAAGATTTATTACAATAGATACATGCAATGTGATATACCACAAAGATTACATGATTTATATTTTGGGTAAGACAAGCCTTCTTAATTGTGAATTTGCTATAGATAAATTTATACAATTGTAAGTGAATAGTTATTGGGATTACCTATGCTATGAATCTATCAAGCCAGTAACAACATTCATGTGTCAAGAATTATTAACAACCTAAAAATATAATTTTATTTTGTTTGTTAGGAAAAAGATGTCAGAAAATGAGATAGACTCATTTATGATTGTGATTCTTATTAGGGATTTCAAAATGAGATCAGAAGTATACTGGTAATAAATAAAAATATGAAGATATATTTTATTCCAAATAATGTCAAAATTGTGGATAGATAAATGGTTATCAACCTAAATCACTCTTCTGTTTAGTTTTGTATTTTTGGAGTTGAGTGCTATACTTATTACCTTGACTGTGGTGACAGTTTGTTTCATGAGTGTTTTCAATGTACAAACTCAACAAATTACATATATATGAAATATCTTCATATTTGTGCACATCAGTAAAGTTGTGAAAAATCAATATAAAATAACAAGGATTAGGTTATTTGATTTCCAAGATTAATTCCATTTCCAAAATTCATTTAATATGTGATTCTGTAATTCTATTTCAGTGTCAATATCTATAGGTTAGATTTTTCCCCGTATATTACAAAAGCTATCTACCTCTCTGCCAAGATGTCATAGTTGTCCAGTCTTTTCAGAATTGGTTAATCTCCCAGAAAGTGTATAGATACCTTTGCATACTTCCCAGTCCTCCTACCACTTTTATGAAACATTTCCAGAGTTCATTTTGAGCCATGTAGGCAGATAGATGTTTATTAATTTATGTGTCCATTTGCTTATTTTTTAAATTTTTTTAAAATATAAATTTATTTATTTTAATTAGAGGTTAATTACTTATTTATACATACATTTGTTTATCTTTCAGTTTTAACTGCTATATAGCAGTTAAACTGCTATATAACTGTATATCAGTATATAACTGCTATACAATACTATATATGTATAATGTGTACAGCACAATAATTTGACTTACATATATCATGAAATCATTATCACAATAACATTAATGAATATCCATCATCTCATATAAATACAAAATTAAAGAAATGGAAAAAAGAATTTCTTTGTGATGAAAACTCAGGATTTATTCTCTTAGCTCTCACATATACATCATTATTAATTATATTTACTGTGTTGTATATTACATCCATAATACTATTTATGTTGTAACTGGAAGTTCGTACTTTTAGACTGTCTTCATCCAATCCTGCCTTTGCCCAGTCCCTGCTTCTGGTAACCACAAATCTGATCTCTTTTCCTATGAAATTATTTGTTTTTGCCTGTTATTGAAGTATAGTTGACTTACAAGATTGTGTTAATTCCTTGTACACAACACTGTGATTGGATATTTCTGTACATTTCAAAACGATGTTAAGTCTAGTTAACATGTTATCATACAGAATACTGCATATTTATTTACCAAATTCCCCACATTATACACTTCATATTTGTGACTCATTTGTTAAGTCTGTACCTCTTAATCTCCTTTACGTGTTTTTCTTCTCTCCTACTTCCCTTCCTCTCTGATAACCACCTATTTGTTCTTGGAATCTATAGCTATGTTTCTATTTTGTTACATTGAATCCCCTTTTATACAATGATAAATCCTTACATTGCCATGTATTGCAGCATAAAGAAAATAGGAATGCACTTTTAGGATCAATGTTTCTTATTTTTCTTCCTTTGGCACCAATCTATACACTAAATAATTCAGTTTGTTAGTCTGATCAACATAGTTTTGAAAAATGCTGGCTCAAACCATGTGTGTAATTTGTGCATATAAAAGTTTTGCTTGAATGACTATATGATGGACAAATCAACTCTCTAGGCTTTACTGTTTAAATTACCTTTCCGATAGAAAAGTAGAGAATGAATGTTGAAACATAAATATATAGTCAAATAGTGTTTTTCTTCATTAAACTAAAAACTTTGTTTTGTTCTGTTTTTTTTAACAAGGTTATTTCTTACAGATAAACAACCATATTCTATTAATTTTCCTGATAATGATTTTGAGTCTAGAATAAAAGTTATATTTATTGAAAGAGTGAAGAGATAATACTTTAGAAGTCTTAAAATAGATACTGAAATTTCAGGATGGCAGAGGTAATAGCTGGTCCACTGGGCATGTCTCTAAGCCCCTGTTTTTCACTGGAGAATGAGCATGTGAAATGAGGAGACAAGGCATTTTTGTAGAAAGTCTGAAGAATTTTACAGAAGATTGGGATTTTGTGGAGGATGTGTCTTCCATTCCAGTCTCTGCTTACCAAAGAAAAAAGCCATTCTTTTGTTTTGCTTCTGACTCTTCTGCATTATTTTGTCAAACTGGCCTACCAGGAATGAAAAAGGAGACTCTGGATGGTACTTTGTCAACTGGCTATATTTATTTCCACATAAAATTGTTTTTTGATTCAAAAAAGACCATATATTCTACAGTGAGAAATCTCAAGATTTCAAAAATGTTGAGATAAATATTGAATAGACTATATCTAAACTAGATTAATTGCATGTCTATATCTTATATTAGAAGTTTTCTACTAAATTTGCTCTTCATTCTATTATACTGTTCATAGCTCTCATCTTGGAATTATCATACAAAGCATGTTCATGGAAACAAATGGGAAAAAAAAAAACAAAACAAAACACAGAAAATATAAAATTTCTGTTTAATGTTTACCAGTGAATACTGTTTGAGAATTCCAGGGAGGGATTTATTAATATTATTTGTTTTATATGCAATTTTCTCCCTTGAAACTTTGAGAGCTATGAGATGTGCAGTTGTGTCTTCTTCTGTACATGTATGTGTGTATGTATCCAGCTGACCATAGTTTGGGTCTGACATAAAAATAATTTGTTTTCTAATTAATGTTATCTAATCATTTTCTAATCAATGCTATCATAAAAAGAAATGCTAACTTAGGACAAAGATAGCAAGCATAGATTGAGAAGTTCACATAACAAAATGTTTGCCTTAATCAAATGAAAACTTTGTTAATGCTTTTCATATTTTCTTCATTTTTCAAGAAAAAAGAAATCTGCTGTGCTAGTGACTTTATTATGATATATTTGCAAATCAATTATGCACAATTAAGCAATACAGCCATATGATGTAGGGTAAAAATATAAATATGTCTCCTTATGTGTTTATATGCATACCCATATAACTATAATATACATATTTTTTAATATACATACACAGATTTGTTTGCTATATTGATTTAAACTATGGGGGATACATCATAATCACATTATAAATTTCTAATTCTGCTCAACTGTGGGAGTCTTGATTGAGTCTTTAGGGACTAATGTTGATCATTATTTTTTCCTGCTGCATCATGAGGGAAATATAATAAAGTGCTTAAAATTTTTGGGATACTCCTTGATATCCCCCAATGGCAAAGATTATCATAAAACTTTATAATTTTTCAAGAACTTTGAAATCCAAACAGATTCACTTTTGTAACATATTGTGTAAGTACTTGCATACTGATCTTTCATACTTTCATGATTATCCAATTATCCCAAAATGTCTTTATTTGATTTAAACTTTTATAGTAAATTATACATTTTTGTTATTTAATAATACCTTGTCTAGCAGTATGTTTCTTTAAAGTTAATTAATTAATTAATTTAAAATACATTTTTAAAGTAGATGAAGGCTCACAGCAAAACTTAACCATACAGAGGTCCCTATAGGTATACTACCTATCCTATTTTAGAGAAGCCTCCCTATTATTGGCATACCCCACCAGAGTGATACAGTTGTTAGAAATAATAAGCCTATAGGGACAAATCATTATCACCAAAATGTCATAGTTTAAATTAGGCCTCTATGTTACTGTTGTATTCCCTAATGGGTTTAGACAAATTTACACTTACATAAATCCACCAATAGGTGAAGGTGAAGTCGCTCAGTTGTGTCCGACTCTTTGCGACCCCATGGACTGTAGCCCATCAGGCTCCTCAGTCCATGGGATTTTCCAGGCAAGAGTACTGGGGTGGGTTGCCATTTCCTTCTCCAATCCACCAATAATATCATATTATATTGTCACTGCACTATAATCCTATGTGCTCACCCTATTCAGCCCCACCTCCCACCTAAGCCTTGGCATCCCCTGATATTTTTATTGCATTCACACTTTTGTCTTTTCCAGAATTTCATATATTTGGGATCATATCACTTCAGTTCAGTCGCTCAGTCATGTCCAACTCTTTGCAACTCCATGGACTGCAGAGACCAGGTTTGCCAGTCCATCACCAACTCCTGGAGCTTGCTCAAATTTGTCCATTTTGTCAGTGATGCCATCCAACCATCTCATCCTCTGTCATCCCCTTCTCCTGCCTTCAATCTTTCCCAGAATCAGAGTCGTTTCCAATGACTCAGTTCTTCGCATCATGTGGCCAAAGTAATGGAGTTTCAGCTTCAGCATCAGTCGTTCCAATGATTATTCAGTACTGATTTACTTTAGGAGGACTGGTTGGCTCTCCTTGCAGTCCAAGGGACTCTCTTCTCCAACACCATGGTTCAAATGATCTATTCTTCAGCGCTCAGATTTCTGCATGGTCCAAGTCTCACATCCATACATGACTACTGGAAAAACAATAGCTTTGTCTAGATGGACCTTTGTTGGCAAAGTAATGTCTCTGTTTTTTAATATGCTGTGTAGTTTGATCATACCTTTTCTTCCAAAGAGTAAGTGTCTTTTAATATCATGGCTGCAATCACCATCTGCAGTGATTTTAGAGCCCCTCATAATGAAGTCAGCCACTATTTCCATTGTTTCCCCATCTATTTGCCATGAAGTGGTGGGACTTGATTACAGGATCTTTGCTTTTTAAATGTTGAATTTTAAGGCAGTTTTTTCACACTCCTTTTTCACTTTCATCAAGAGGCTCTTGAGTTCTTCGCTTTCTGCCATAAGGGTGGTGTCATTTGCATATCTGAAGTTATTGGCAATTTTCCTGGCGATTTTGATTCCAGCTTGTGCTTCATCAAGCCCAGGATTTCACATGGTGTACTCTGCATATAAGTTAAATAAGCAGGGTGACAATATACAGCCTTGACATACTTTTTCCCAATATAGAACCAGTTTCTTGTTTCATGTCTGGTTCTAACTGTCACTTCTTGACCTTGATAGAGCCCACATGGGTGCTCATTTTTAAGACAGTTCATTATGTTGACCTCACAAACAAAGAATAAAATCACCGTGGCCCTTGAGACTGACCAAACTGTCCAAAGACCATTCTGTTTTCTCACTGTCCCATGCTTTCTCAAGGCTATGAGATCACCAGATTCCAGACTTCTGGCTACCTGACCACAGAACTCAACTACAGGCTAAAAACTAACCATCCCTTCAGAGAATTATTCATTGGCAGGGTATAAGAAAGACTCCATCAGAAAGGGAGTACACTGGTTCTCCTTAAGGGTCAGTCACCCTCTCGTTTCCCACTAATATATTTCCCGTTTCTTGCCTGGCTGCAGCTCACTCCCATTCTCTACATTCACCTTACATTCTGGAGCCAAAACTCAGGAGGGGAGATACACCACAACTGGATGGGCTCCTCTCATGAGCCCACCTCTAGCTGTCCCCTCCCTTGGACCTTGCCCACAAACTGAGATAAGCCTGGGACGAGACTCTCCAGTTGCCTTACTGGACTGACATTCACACACCAGCCCACATTTAATCTGTTAGCTACAAGGATGAGTGAAATCCCATTCTCTTGTATCCTCTCTCTCTTGCCTCCTTTCCATGTCTTAGTGCTAGGAGGGAGGATCCCCAAGGCCCTCAGGCCCTCAGTCTTGTGCTCCATCTGACTTTGAAATAGGGGACGCCCATTACAAAACAGGCTATTATTATTCTGAGAAAGTCCTGAGAACAGGGATACCTGCTCTCAGACCTTTCTCCTCTCTTTCTCTTGCTCTTGTGTAACCTCCCTATTCAGCTGTAATAGGACATTCTCAATCCCAGCCTTCAAAATCTCCTCCTTTAGGATGCCTTCTTCAAGGTCTAAAAACCTTGGGCTTCCAAGAGGAGATAAGATAAAAAAGACTTATTTACTTTTCTAACACTGTCTGACCACAATGCAGACTTTATAATAGGTCCCAACGGCCAAAATGGAACTCTCTTGATTGTAATACTCTACAGGACCTTGATAACTTCTGCTGCACCAATGGCAAGTGGTTAGAAATCCCTCATGTTCAGGCTTTCTTTGCTCTTTGCTCTCTACCGTCTCTCTGTGAATCCTGTTCTACCAATCTGGGACAGTCTCCTGAACTCTATCCACACTTTTCTTCTTCCTTTGACCCTTCAGACCACAGTCTAACCCCTATCACTCCTAATCCCATTGCAGCCACTCCAGATCCAGTTCCACAACCTCCACCTTACACCTTCTCTTCCCTCCCTCCTTCTCAGGCACTGGCCACTACTGCAGCTCCCACCCCCCAACTCCGGAAAACCAAGGTCTCTCAGGTCTCTGCTATGGGGGTTGACAGTTTAATATCTACACCATGAATACTGAGCTTCTACCTTGCATATTTCAAGATATCCCATTTTCCCATTCTTTTCTCATACTCCCAAAATGCTCCACTCCTACTCTTGAGAGAGACTGTCTCCCAAATTTCAAAGCCTCTATTACTATTGCAAGTCCACCCTCTGATCTAGCCTGGTTATTGCTCTTCAATCCCACCTCCTCTTCTCTCACCCCATTACCTTCCTTGTCTGTAAATCCCATAGTTTGGGATAGAGACAACTCATCGGTTGCCTCTCACCATGCTCCAATTCATATCCATCTCAAAGACCCTTCTAAATTCCCCATCAACAACAATACCCTATCTCCATAAACAACAACAAGTGTTAAAACCTATTGTCACTAAATCCTATGTCAGGGCCTCTTGCACCCAACCCACTCTTCCTATAAAACCCCAGTCTTATCCTTCAAAAAGCCAAATGACTCCTATCACCTGGTCTAGAACCTGAGACTTATCAATGCTGCTGATATCCCCATATACCTAGTAGTTCCAAATCCCTATACTCTTATCTCTCTCAGTCCCTCTTCCACTACCCACTTCACTGTTCTAGACTTCAAGGATGCCTTCTTTACTATGTCTTTACACCCAGAATCTAAAGACCTCTTTGCCTTTACCTGGACTGATCAATACAATCATTGCTCCTAACAGCTGACATGGACAGTCCTCCCACAAGGCTTTTGTGATACCCTTCGTTTCTTTGGCCAAGCTCTAGCATCAGACCTAACCTCTCATGACCTTACTCCAAGTACTGTCCTCCAATATATGGATGATCTCCTTTGTAGTCCTTCAGTTAGACACTCTCAACAACGCTATACACTCCTCAATTTTCTGAATAATCAAGGCTATTGAGTCTCCCACTAAGTTTCATTTCTCTGTTCCTAGAGCCACCTATCTCAGAGTCCTTTTACCACAAACAAAAGATATATTACTACTGACAGAAAGTCACTTATATTCACCCTACCACTCCCTACATCAAAAACAGAGATCCTTTCCTTCTAGGGTTTAGCTGATATCTAAGCCTCTGGATTCCTAATTCGCCCTTTTGGTACAAAACCTATATCACGCCACCCGAGGAGGTCTTTCAGAACCCCTAGAGCTAAAATCAAATATCTGTTCAGCTTTTAACACCCTTAAGCAAGCCATTCTCTCAGCCCAGCTCTGACACTTCCTGACATTTCTCGCCCCTTTATACTCTGTACTACTGAGAGACACAAAATTGTCCAAGGAGTTTTGGGACAAAATCAGGGCCGCTCTTCCACCCCCATCAGTTATCTATTTATCAAAGCAATTAGATCCCACACTCTGAGGACGGCCAGCCTGCCACCGAGCTCTGGCAGCAACTACCCTCCTCGCTCAGGAAAGGAAAAACCTGACTTTTGGAGCACCACTGTCATTCATTCATCACATGACTTTAAGGACTTACTTTCTCACAGATCCATGACCCTTCTATCTCCTTCATGCATCCAACTAATTCATGTCACCCTTCTTGAATCTCCTGAGCTCTCCTTTGAACACTGTCCTACTCTCAACCCCATAACGCTTATCCCTAATTCTTTCAAGCCCCCAATCCACACTTGCAAAGAGGCATTAGAACACCTGATTCCCCATTTCTCCCACATTTCCTCAACCCCTTAAATAACCCTGACTTTACTCAGTATATTGATGGCAGCCCGTTTATGACATCAGAAGGAAAAAAAGGTACCTGGATATGCAATTTTCTCTGACACCAAGATTATTGAATCCCAACCTCTCCCCTGGGGAACCTCTTCCCAAAAGGCAGAAATTATTGCACTAACTAGAGCAGTTACCCTGACAGCTAACAAAAGAGCAAACATATACACAGATTCTAAATATACTTTCCACATCATACACTCATATGTTGCCATCTGGAAGGAACGAGGGCTTCTACCTACTAAAGGCTCTCCCATAACTAATGACCTGCTTATACTCCAACTTTGAAAAATAGCTAACATGCCAACTAAAGTAGGCGTCATGCATTGCTGAGATTGCCAGGTGGCCTCAGGCCCCATTCACTGGGCAACCATGCTGCAGACAGAGGAGCAAAACAAGCTTCACTCCAATTATCAGCTCAACAACTTATAGTAAGCAATGCCCAACATAAGGCCCCTTTACCTCCTGAAAGAAAAAGCATGATTATTACAAGAGGAAGCACAACCACAAGGAGATTATTTACAAAAACAGGGTCACTATGTTCTTCCTCAATCTTAGGCCACACAGATTCTTACAGACATTTATCAGGCCCTGTACCTAGGCACTAAACCTCTTTGTCATCTCTTCTTAAGACCTCTTATCACCTATCCTAACCTTCTTTCACTCCTACAACAAACCACTCACTCTTGCATTATCTGCTCCTCAGTCTCATCACAGGGAGCCCTAAAGCCTACTTCCTCATTCATAACATATTAGGCTACAGGACATATCCCAAGAGAGGGCTGGCAAATTGACTTCACTTACATGCCTCTAACACAGGAAATAAATCTCACCCTCACTTTTTCAGGGTGGATTGAGGCTTTACCTGTGATATTAGAAACTGCCTCAGATCTAACACAGTTTCTCATACAAGAAATCATCCCTCACTTTGGCCTCCCCCTCTCTCTCCAATCTGATAATAGGTCAGCTTTTATCTCCCAAATCACTCAATAGGCAGCCCAAGTCCTTGACATAACCTGGAAACTACATATCCTTTATGGACTCAATCCTCAGGAAATGTAGAAAAGGCATATTCTAATCTAAAATGCAGCTAACCAAACTCTTTCCAGAACGACAAAGGCCATGGACCGAACTTCTTCCCATGACTTTGGGTCACATTAGGGTTACTCCATGGGCCCTCTCTTTCCTCAGTTTTTTGAGCTCATGTAGGGACACCATTTTCTCTTAGGTCAGTTCCCTACTGTGAGCCTCTTGCTGGGAGATTATCTTCCCTCATGAGAGAACATGCAGTTCACTCTCTCCCAAAGCCGCATCAAACGAATTCAACTAATTTAACACTCATACCTGGGGATCAAGTCCTGCTTTAAACAGGTTTTAAGGTAAAGGTTTTAAACCTTACACCATAAGGATCTCTAGCCTCGATGAACTGGTCCATTTGAAGTTGTTCTAACCACACCAACAGCTGCTAAACTAGCAGGTCATTTCTCTTGGTTTTATCTCTCTAGATTAAAGTGGACTTTAATTTAAGTCCACTCTCTTGGGGTCTCCCCAGGAGACTCTCCATCTCTGCCAAGAAACTCTCCCCACTAGGAGGCTACTCGCTACACCAGCACTGTTCTGGGACCCACCAGGCTTTGACTGGATTGAATTCCTGAAGAAACAGAATAGCCAAACACAAATATCGATAAGTAAAACAAAAACGGATGGTATTGGTTACTAATTGAATTGAGATTTCCCTTACTTACTCTATTCACAATAGGAGTTTACTCTATTTCTCACCCTCAGTGGACTATCTTCAGAAGCTTTCTCTCTGTTTTACCTACTTCTCCATAGTTCTTGTTTTCTGGGGGATGGTCTTCCTCTTAGTGTGATCAGCCTAGATGAATTCATTATCCACTTTCCTTCAAATAGTAACACTAGGCCTTACCTTCCTGGAAACACCACTGTTACTCATCTCCCTTTACTCCTTGACTTTCTAAGTGTTATTTGGCTCCAGGGGTATTTCATAGAGTTCACACCTACCCAAATTAACTTCTACACCTGGATTCTTATTTTTATCATTTTCTCCCCATAGACATAAAATGCCACATCAAGATTTTATTTTTACTCCCTCTTCTTTTACAGTCCAGACTTCATATTAATACCATACCTATAAGTCGGCCTGTCCCAAACCATGCCTACCTATTAAAAACTCTAAATCTGACCCATCAATTACTCAATACATGAAACCCAACCCTGGCCAGTGATTGTTGGATTTGCTTATCCATTTTCTCACCCAGAGGATCAGCACTCTCCATCTCCACAGGTAAATGGATTCACATAAACACTTCGGTTTATCACACATATAGAGGAGAATCTCTCTTTTTATTATATATACATTATTTATATTCAATTGATCAAATTACAATCCTGACAAGATACTGACCTCCCTCCTTCTGGATCTCACTTCTACTCACAAAGCACCAACTATAAGAAGACCCACCACCTCTGACAATCATCTACAACAGGCTCCTTTCTGTTTTTCCAGACAAAACTCTATAAACAATTCTTACCCCCAACTGAGAACTATTCAGCCACACCTCTGTAGTCACACTTCACATCTCTCCTTCCCTTCCAGCCAATCCATCTACCACATCTTTTGAACTGTGAGACATTCTCTTGCTTTCTCAGAGAGACTCTCTTCTGCATATAGTGTAAATGCTCTTCTTGTAGGGTCTACACTGGCGAGTTCACTGTCAGTTTCAGAGATTACTAACAAGTTCCCAGAAAGACTCTTATTTGCTATTGATTTCAGCTGCTGTCTTCTTATTCTTGGAATGTTTTTCTTATGTGGAACTACCACTTATTTATGTTATCCCACTAAATGGATGGGAACATGCACCCTGGTATATCTGGTCCCAGATATTTCTATTCCTCCTAACAATCAAACCCTCCCTATCCCACTAACTCATAACCAACCCACACGGGCAGTTCAGTTCATTCCTCTATTAATAAGTTTAGGAACAGTGGCTGAGATTGGGACAGGGACTGCAGGACTCAGAGCTTCTTTAAATTACTATAAAAGCCTTTCTAAAGACCACACTGATAGCCTAGAAGAAAGAGCTACCAGCCTTATCAGTATCCAAAACTAGCTAGATTCCCTGGCAGCTGTGGTCCTCCAAAACAGAAGAGGATTAGACCTCCTCACAGCAGAAAAAGGAGATCTATACCTAATTTTGGAGGAAGCCTACTGCTTCTACACCAAGAAATCAGGTGTTGTAAAAGAAGCAGCAAGAAATCTGACAAACAGGGCCTCAAAAATATGTCAACAACTCAATAAATAATTCATGGGAAATCTGGTTAAACAATTGGAATTGGATACCCTGGGTCCTACCTCTTCTAGGCCCTCTCCTTCTATTTACCCTTATTCTAACTTTCAGTCTATGTTAATGTGTCTTTTTTTCAAATTTTCTTCCAGATCACTTAAAAGCCTTCACCAACCAAATTATCCACAAGCTACTTTAACTGGCTCAAATTATCAAAGACTTCTACACTACAAAACTCCCTTTGACTCACACTCCAGCATTTTATTATCTCACTCCCATGACACCCCTGTCTCACAAGAAGCAGGTACTGAAGATTGACCTTTGGCCCTTTTCCTAAATCAAAAAGCATGGAATCATACAGCCCACATGGGGGCTCATTGCTAAGATGGCTTATTATGTTGACATTGTAAACAAAGAATCACGGTGACCCTTGAGGCTGACCAAATTGCCCAATGGACATTCTGTTTGCTCACTGGAACCTACACTCTTAAAGCTATGAGACCACCACATTCCAGACCTCCAGCTAAGTGACCACAGGACTCAACTACAGGCTAAAAATTAACCATCCCTTCAGATAATTTTTCACTGGCAGGGTATAAGAAAGACCACATCAGAAAGAGAGGACACTGGTTCTCCTTAAGGGCTAGTCACCCTCTTGTTTCCCTCTAATAAATTTCCCTTTTCTTGCCTGACTGCCCAGCTAACTTTACTTTTATCTGCACTCACCTAACGGACCTGCATACAGATTTCTCAGGAGGCAGGTAAGGTTGTCTGGTATTCCCATCTCTTTAAGAATTTTCCACAATTTGTTATGATCCACACAGTCAAAGGTATTGACAGTCAATAAAGCAGAAGTAGATGTTTTTCTGGAACTCTCTTGCTTTATTGATGATCCAACAGATGTTGGCACTTTGATCACTGGTTCCTCTTCCTTTTCTAAATCCAGCTTGAATATCTGGAAGTTCATGTACTGTTGAAGTCTGACTTGGAAAATCTTGAGCATTACTTTGCTAGTGTGTGAGATCAGTGCAATTGTGCAGTAGTTTCAACATTATTTGGCATTGACATTCTTTGGGACTGGAATGAAAACTGACCTTTTCCAGCCCTGTGGCCACTGCTGAGTTTTCCAAAGTTGCTGGAATTTGAGTGCAGCCCTTTAACAAGATCATCTTTTAGGATTTGAAAGAGCTCAACTGAAATTCCATCACCTCCACTAGCTTTGTTCATAGTGATGTTTCCTAAGGCCCACTTGACTTTGCATTCCAAGATATCTGGTCCTAGGTGAGTGATCACACCATCATGGTTATCTGGGTCATGAAGATCTTTTTTATATAATTCTTTTGTGTATTCTTGCCACCTCTTCTTAATATCTTCTGCTTCTGTTAGGTCCATACCATTTCTGTTCTTTATTTTGCCCATCTTTGCATGAAATATTCCTTTGATATCTTTAATTTTCTCAAAGAGATCTCTAGTCTTTCTTATTTTTTTTCTTTTTTCTTTTTTTTTTTTTTTGCATTGATCACTGAGGAATGCTTTCTTATCTCTCATTGCCATTCTTTGGAATTCTGCATTCAGATGTGTATATATTTCCTTTCCTCTATGGGATTATATAGGAAGTAGCATTTCAGATTGACTATGTCACTTAGTAAGAAGTATTTTGGTTTTCTCTGTGTCTTTTCATTTATTTTTTAGTATAGAATAATATTCTATTTTATGGCTATACCAGAGTTTATTATATATTCCCTTACTGAACATGATTGCTTCTGTTTTGGCAATTTTGAATTAAGCTGTTATAAATATCATGTGCAACTTTTCAAGCAGACTCAAATGTTCAACTACTTTTGGTAAATATTATGAAAATTAATAAACATAATTCTCCATTAAAAAGAGTTAGGGGACTGAAAGTGGGACCTCTTACACTCTATGACTATAGTAAAGGTCAATGCAATGAAGAAAAACTTTCTTTTCTTTCCTTGCAAGAATTCAACCAATGAGAGGCTGTCATAACTCAGCTAATGAAGAGTCATGAACCCTTTGTTAACTGTAGACCTCCCACTTCCTTTTTCCTCTTATAAAAGTGTTCTCCTCTGCTGGGGATTTACATATGACTCACTGTGACAGCAAAACTCAAATGGAAATCATTAGCTGATCACAGATGAAGCCATATTGCTGGGGAATAACTAGCAGTCTATTTGTTTTAGGTCAGCCAGTATAGAAATCCAGAGAAGACACTCATTGACTCTGAGGCTGGTGAGAAAATAAGTTTAATACCCACATCAAGCCCATTGTTGTTCATTGTTTTTCTCAGTAAACTTGGAGTTTGAGCCTAATTTTTTTCCCCCTTGAAATATATTGTCACTCTCTTTGCATTAGGAAGCTTTCCAAGCTTTATTCGTATTTGGGATCTGTTTTAAAGTTTTGTTCTTTTTAGTTCAGGCTTGTTCTGTATGTGAGTACCTATTTGGAACTTTGGTATGATTTTGAAGTCAGACTTTTCCATTTGGAGATGACTAGACTTTGGGCAAATCCCCTTGGAAGAGAGGCCATTTTGTAAGATATGTGCTCAGCATAGACTTCCACCTGGCTCCTCCGAGTCCAGACTGTTTCTTCAAACTGGTTGGTATACGAGACCTGTAGGATGTTTGAACTTTGTAAATGTATGAACTGCTTGAGCTATTTAGACTGTTTGAAAAATTTTCTCTTACTCTGGATTTAAACAAAAGGAAAAGGGAAATTGCAGAAATTCTTTTATCTAAGAATTATGGATCCCAGTTATCTAAATATATTAATGATTCTCCCTTTATAGGAATCTCTGTTGATTTCAGGATTGAAAATCATGGCCCTTCCTTATAGATATTTTCTAACATCATAGACACATAAGGCAGTATAGTTAACAACTGGACCCTGTGACCTAGTGATATCCCACTTGCCTTAGAGTCACTATAGTCACTGTCCTATTGGCTAAGTTCAGTTCAGTTCAGTCGCTCAGTCGTGTCCGACTCTTTGAGACCCCATGAATCACAGCACGCCAGGCCTCCCTGTCCATCACCAACTCCCAGAGTTCACTCAGACTCACGCCCATTGAGTCCATGATGCCATCCAGCCATCTCATCCTCTGTCATCCCCTTCTCCTCCTGCCCCCAATCCCTCCCAGCATCAGGGTCTTTTCCAATGAGTCAACTCTTCGCATGAGGTGGCCAAATTACTGAAGCTTCAGTTTTAGCATCATTCCTTCCAAAGAAATCCCAGGGTTGATCTCCTTCACAATGGACTGCTTGGATCTCCTTGCAGTCCAAGGGACTCTCAAGAGTCTTCTCCAACACCACAGTTCAAAAGCATCAATTCTTCTGTGCTCAGCCTTCTTCACAGTCCAACTCTCACATCCATACATGATCACAGGAAAAACCATAGTCTTGACTAGATGGATCTTAGTTGGCAAATAATGTCTCTGCTTTTGAATATACTATCTAGGTTGGTCAAAACTTTTCTTCCAAGGAGTAAGTGTCTTTTAATTTCATGGCTGCAATCACCAACTGGATTTAGGAGTCCAAAAAAATAAAGTCTGACACTGTTTCTACTGTTTCTCCATCTATTCCCCATGAAGTGATGGGACCAGATGCCATGATCTTCGTTTTCTGAATGTTGAGCTTTAAACCAACTTTTTCACTCTCCTCTTTCACTCTCATCAAGAGGCTTTTTACTTTCTCTTCACTTTCTGCCATAAGGGTGGTGTCATCTGCATATCTGAGGTTATTGATATTTCTCCCAACAATCTTGATTCCAGGTTGTGTTTCTTCCAGTCCAGCGTTTCTCATGATATACTCTGCATATTAGTTAAATAAGCAGGGTGACAATATACAGCCTTGATGTACTCCTTTTCCTATTTGGAACCAGTCTGTTGTTCCATGTCCAGTCATAGCCACAGATTTTCCCGAAGTATCAAATATCCTCACTGATCCCACCC
>SJXQ01010135.1:87819-113062 GCA_006408695.1 Aepyceros melampus | reverse complement strand
ACTAAACAATGACAAACTTGATGCAATTTTAGGTCAAAATCAGGGGACACAGATTTTAAGGACTTCTAGGAGAGTTTGAGGAACCTGTATGCTCTTGGACTTCCCAACTCAAATTTCTCCTTTTGTGTACACAAAAAGGAGGGGAATGTTTTTGGGATGCTCATGCCAAAACATAAGGGCCATGATAGACACATAAGGTAGTATAGTCAACAACTGGACCCTGTGACCAGTGATATCCCACTTGCCTTAGAGTCACTAAAGCCACTGTTCTATTGGCTAGGGTCACCAAGAAAACCCTCATGGGATTCCCTGTAACTTATTCTGTGCTCTATGCCATAAAAGCTCTCTTTTATTCTAAATCACACTTAACATTTATCAACCAACACCTCATCTCATATGAAGTCTTTTTGCTGGCTTCTACTCACATAACTCTTTTGTATTATAATGGCCTCAACCCAAATAGTATCTCTAATAACCGCATATTGCTGATGGGTAACATCCTGACCTTTTGTCAAGATCTTCAGGAAATTTCTTTGAGTAATGCTGAATTTTCACGATTCACTATTCATTCTTATTTAAAAGGTGACAATATCAAATACTGTTCTGGGTAGACTGTTGCAACTCTTTTTGGTGCTGTTGAGGCAGCATATTTACCTATGGCTATCACAGCCCATCAGGCTGAAATACATACTCTTATACAGGCTTGTACTTTGACCAGTGGCAAAACTGCCCATATTTATATTTATAGTGCATATGCTTTCAAAGTAACTCATGATTTTGGAATGTTGTGGAAACAACATGGCTCTCTTTCTTACTTCCAGTAAAATGAAAGCAAAATGGTTTAAATTTGGTGTATGTAATAGTTTTGGCCACAGTATTCGATATTATTACAATTCTGCAGAATATTAAAGTTGACTCTCCATTATCTAGGGGAATCAAATTGCTGGAAGTTCCACAAGAACTACTTCTTTTAAAGAAATCAACCACAACCAAAATTTTATCATGGTTCAAAGAGATATTTTTATAAGTTATAAATAATTTTGACATTTGATCTCAGAAAAGGAAAAATAAGAATGTAAATTTAACAATGATTGGTTTGGTTAAAATAAAAAAGACAAAATGAAGGAGAAGAAGGACCATACTAAGATGACAGAGTAGAAGAACATGTGCTCATCTTCTCCAGCCAGAGCACCAAATCTTCTATCGGAATACACTGGAACCCACCAAAATAAAAAAAAAAAAAAAAAAAAAAACAATATCCAAGGACAATGGAGAAGCCACAACAAAATGGTAAGAGGGAAACAATTATGATAAAATCAAATCCTATGCATGCTGGGTAGGTGACTCACAAACTGGAGAGCAACAATACCAAAGATCTTCTGACACTGTTTTAAAGGTTCTAGGTCCCACATCAGGCTCCCCAGCCTGGGAATTCAGCCAAGGGACTGGGAATCCCCAGGAAATCTGATTTTGAAGGTCAGTTGGATTTGATTACAGAATCTCCATAAGACTAGGGAATAAAAAAACTCTTGGAGGACACAAACAAAATCTGTGTACCCCAGGGCCCATGAGAAAGGAGCAGTGGCCCCAACAGAGACTGGGGAAGAACCAGCTGTGAGTGTTTGAGGGTATCCTTCAGAGGCATGGATTGGCAGTGTCCTGCTATGCAGATGGAGGCACTGACAGCATCAGTCCTTGGACTTGTATCCCAGCATAGGCCCTCTTGGAGGTCATCAATAGCCATACTATAGAAGCCCATAGACTCTAAGACTGGGTTGCCTAAGGCCAAAGAACTAACAGGAAGGGAGCACAACCTCACTCATCAGCAGTTAGGTTCAGTTGCTCAGTTTTGTCCTACTCTGCAACCCCATGGACTGCAGTATGCCAGGATTTCCTGTTCATCACCAACTACCCGAGCTTGCTGGGTAGTCCACTGAGTTGGTGATGCCATCCAACCCATATCATCCTCTGGCATCCCCTTCTTCTCCTGCCTTAAATCTTTGCAAGTGTCAGGTTCTTTTTCAATGAGTCAGTTCTTCCCATCAGGTGGCCAAAGCAGACAACTGGATTAAAGTTTTCAAAGCATGGCCTTACCCACCAGAGGAAGGCCCAATTTCTCCCCTAGCAAGTCTCTCCCATCAGGAAGCTTGCACAAGTCTCTTATGCTCATCTTCCAGAGAGTAGACAGAAGAAATAAAGAGCTACAATCTCATTAGCCTCCAAAACTAACACCACGATCACAGAAAATACTGAAAATGAAAAGAAATGAGATTATGTCCCAGAGGAAGGAATTAGATAAAACCCTAGAAAAACAACTAAATTAAATGGAGATAGCCAACCTCCTAGAGGAAAAAAAAAAAAAGAAAGAAAGAAAGAAAGAAAGAAAGAAAAAATTCAGAATAATGAAAATAAAGATGATTCTGGGTCTTAAGACAGGATGGAGGAAAAGATTGAGAAGATGCAAGAAATGATTACCAACGAACTAGAAGAATTAAAGAACACAAGAGATGAACAACATATTAAAAGAAATCAATAGCAGAATAACAGGAAGAAGAATGGATACGTGACCTGGAGTCAGAATGGTTGAAATCAATGCTGCAAAATGAAGACAGCCTAACAGACCTCTGGGACAACATTAAACACACAGATATTTGCATTATAGGGGTCACAGAATGTGGTCCACTGAAGAAGGGAATGGCAAGCAACTTCAGTATTCTTGCCTTGAGAACCCCATGAACAGTATGAAAAGGCAAAATGATAGGATACCAAAAGAGAAACTCCCCAGGTCATTAGGTGCCCAATATGCTACTGGAGATCAGTGGAGAAATAACTCCAGACAGATTGAAGGGATAGAGCCAAAGCAAAAACAATACCCAGTTATGGATGTGACTGGTGATAGAAGCAAGATCCGATGCTGTAAAGATCAGTATTGCATAGGAACCTGGAATGTCAGGCCCATGAATCAAGACAAATTGGAAGTGGTCAAACAAGAGATGGGAAGGGTGAACGTCGACATTCTAGGAATCAGTGAACTAAAATGGACTGGAATGGGTGAATTTAACTCAGATGATTATTATATCTACTACTGAGGGCAGGAATCCCTCAGAAGAAATGGAGTAGCCATCATGGTCAACAAAAGAGTCCGAAATGCAGTATTTGGATGCAATCTCAAAAATGACAGAATGATCTCTGTTCATCTCCAAGTCAAACCATTCAATATCACAGTTATCCGAGTCTATGCCTCAACCAGTAACAGTGAAGAAGCTGAAGATGAACGGTTTTATGAAGACCTACAAGATCTTTTAGAACTAACACCCCAAAGAGATGTCCTTTTCATTATAGGGGAATGGAATGCAAAAGTAGGGAGTCAAGAAACACCTGGAGTAACAGGCAAATTTGGCCTTGGAATGCGGAATAAAACAAGGCAAAGAATAATAGAGTTTTGCCAAGAAAATGCACTGGTCATAGCAAACACCCTCTTCCAACAACACAAGAGAAGACTCTACACATGGACATCACCAGATGGTCAACACCGAAATCAGATTGATTATATTCTTTGCAGCCAAAGATGGAGAAGCTCTATACAGTCAACAAAGACAAGACCGGGAGCTGACTGTGGCTCAGATCATGAACTCCTGATTGCCAAATTCAGAATTAAATTGAAGAAAGTAGGGAAAATCACTAGACCATTCAGGTATGACCTATATCAAATCCCTTATGATTATACAGTGGAAGTGAAAAATAGGTTTAAAGGACTAGATCTGATAGATAGAGTGCCTGATGAACTATGGAATGAGGTTCGTGACATTGTACAAGAGGCAGGGATCAAGACCATCCCCATGGAAAAGAAATGCAAAAAGGCAAAATGGCTGTCTGGGGAGGCTTTATAAGTATCTGTAAAAAGAAGAGAGGTGAAAAGCAAAGGAGAAAAGGAAATATATAAGCAGCTGAATGCAGAGTTCCAAAGAATAGCAAGAAGAGATAAGAAAGCCTTCTTCAGCAATCAATGCAAAGAAATAGAGGAAAAGAACAGAATGGGAAAGACTAGAGATCTCTTCAAGAAAATTAGAGATACCAAGAGAACATTTCATGCAAGGATGGGCTCGATAAAGGACAGAAATGGTCTGGACCTAACAGAAGCAGAAGATATTAAGAAGAGGTGGCAAGAATACACGGAAGAACTGTACAAAAAAGATCTTCATGACCCAGATAATCATGATGATGTGTTGACTAATCTAGAGCCAGACATCTTGGAATGTGAAGTCAAGTGGGCCTTAGAAAGCATCACTACGAACAAAGCTAGTGGAGGTGATGGAATTCCAGTTGAGCTGTTTCAAATCCTGAAAGATGATGCTGTGAAAGTGCTGCACTCAATTTGCCAGCAAATCTGGAAAACTCAGCAGTGGCCACAGGACTGGAAAAGGTCAGTTTTCATCCCAATTCCAAAGAAAGGCAATGCCAAAGAATGCTCCAACTACCGCACAATTGCACTCATCTCACATGCTAGTAAGTAATGCTCAAAATTCTCCAAGCCAGACTTCAGCAATATGTGAACCGTGAACTCCCTGATGTTCAAGCTGGTTTTAGAAAAGGCAGAGGAACCAGAGATCAAATTGCCAACATCCGCTGGATCATGGAAAAAGCAAGAGAGTTCCAGAAAAACATCTATTTCTGCTTTATTGACTATGCCAAAGCCTTTGACTGTGTGGATCACAGTAAACTGTGGAAAATTCTGAAAGAGATGGGAATACCAGACCACCTGACCTGCCTCTTGAGAAATCTGTATGCAGGTCAGGAAGCAACAGTTAGAACTGGACATGGAACAACAGACTGGTCCCAAATAGGAAAAGGAGTACGTCAAGGCTGTATATGGTCACCCTGCTTATTTAACTTCTATGCAGAGTACATCATAAGAAACACTGGACTGGAAGAAACATAAGCTGGAATCAAGTTTGCCGGGAGAAATATCAATAACCTCAGATATGCAGATGACATCACCCTTACGACAGAAAGTGAAGAGGAGCTAAAAAGCCTCTTGATGAAAGTGAAAGAGGAGAGTGAAAAGGTTGACTTAAAGCTCAACATTCAGAAAACGAAGATCATGGCATCTGGTCCCATCACTTCATGGAAAATAGATGGGGAAACAGTAGAAACAGTGTCAGACTTTATTTTTTTTTGGCTCCAAAATCACTGCAGATGGTGGCTGCAGCCATGAAATTAAAAGACGCTTACTCCTTGGAGGAAAAGTTATGACTAACCTAGATAGTATATTCAAAAGCAGAGACATTACTTTGCCAACTAAGGTCCATCTAGTCAAGGCTATGGTTTTTCCTGTGGTCATGTATGGATGTGAAAGTTGGACTGTGAAGAAGGCTGAGCTCTGAAGAATTGATGCTTTTGAACTGTGGTGTTGGAGAAGACTCTTGAGAGTCCCTTGGACTGCAAGGAAATCCAACCAGTCCATTCTAAAGGAGATTAACCCTGGGATTTCTTTGGAAGGAATGATGCTAAAGCTGAGGCTCCAGTACTTTGCCACCTCATGCGAAGAGTTGAGTCATTGGAAAAGACTTTGATGCTGGGAGGGATTGGGGACAGGAGGGGAAGGGGACGACCGAGGATGAGATGGCTGGATGGTATCACGGACTCGATGGACATGAGTCTGAGTGAACTCTGGGAGATGGTGATGGACAGGGAGGCCTCTCGTGCTGCGATTCATGGGGTTGCAAAGAGTCAGACACGACTGAGCAACTGAACTGAACTGAACTGAAAGTTATCACGTCTAGAAAAAAAAAGCCTAGTCTAATATCACGGCTGTGATTCCTTCAATAGTCTGACTTTAAATTCTTTGTGCAGCTGATTTCTGGATGGGCACTGAAGTTCTCCTTTCTTTCAACTTCTCTGACCAATGTCAAGCAGGAAAGTACTAGCATATGCTAATAGAAGAGCTTGCTGTTATCTTGATGAAATAATTGCTATTCCCTAACAGGTCAACTCGACTCCTCTTTATGCATTCTGTGTCCTTGCCATGGAATGGATTACTTCATAATTTTAATCAAAAGATGAAATCTCATTTGCCAGCATGCAAATAAGGACATATTGTGTTGCAGCTTTTCCCTGCTTAACCTCTCCATAACTTGTACTTAACAAATTTAGTTGTTAGTGAGTAAAATTTTAAAAACCAACACATAGAATGTACAGAGAAAGCCTAAGCCTAAACTATTAGATGGAGCTTGATCATAACCAGGATCATCATTCCAATGTATTTTTTTTTTCTAATACTGGATTTATGTAGAAATAATTCAAGCTTTTCTTATCAAAACTATCCAAGGTTTTCTTGGGGACCCCAAGAAGACCAAAACACCCTATAAGCTGATTACATATAACTTTATTGCTTATAAGCCTATGAACACATTAACTCAACCAAACGCATATTCATCTCACTGATGAAATTATTTTCCTATAATTTCCAAAACTGAAGTGAGTCTTGGGAAGGTCACCTGGTTGTAATCTATTTTCCCAGTAGGCTCTTCCTTCCACGATTTAAAGCTGTCAAAATAACTCTCATGCTTAGGTCTTAAATAAAGTTAATTAACTATCTAATTTAGTTAATATTTAAATATTAATTTTGTCAATATTTCTTGGGCACTTCAAAAGAATATGTATTTTCCATTGCACATTCAAAACTTTTCCATATATGAATATTCAGTCTTATTTTTCTCATTTAATTCATTTTTGACTGCTGAAATTTTTTTAAGAAGAACAGATGTTGAAATCAGGTGTACTTTTGGATTCTCTTGTTTCACTTTTTATAGAAGTTTTTAAGGAGAGGATCTTGGAGCCAGACTGACAGGATGGAAAATCCAGATTACCTGCTACCAATCTCTGATCTTTTACTCTGTTTTGAAACTACTGTCTGCTTCAATAAACTCCTCAGCAAAATGCAGATACTAATGATATCCTCTTCCAGAGATTGTTACTTATTCCTTTGATCCTGTATCATTTGATACTTCACAGTTAACTTGTTAGAACTTCCATTTATGAGTTGAAGATAGCAAGTGCAAAAAGGTAAGATTTTCTCTTACAATGACCAGGATAAGGGGAATAAATTGCCAAATTACATTTTAAATTGATAAGAGAGCTGTGCAAAGAAAGAGAACAACTGAACTAAAATCTGGAGTGAGAAGACTCTTTCCAAGTCAAGAGATTATCTATATATTCACGACAATCTCTATCAAATGCCACAAATCCTTGCAGAAAGCTGAAAAACTATTCTTAAAATGTATATGGAAATACAAATCTCCCAGAAGAGACAAGGAAGTTTTTTTTTTAAAGGAACATAATTAGACAATTGCAGTTCCTGATATCAAAGCTAACCACTAAACAGCATCAGTGAAAATAGAGTAGTACTTTCATGAAGACAGACATATACAATAGTTAAGCACAATTGAAAATCCATCTTAACATTTACATTCATGGGCAATTGATTTCAAAAAAGGTATCAAGGCAATCAAGGGAGAAATAGCCTTTATTTTTCCAACAAATGAAGCTAGGACTTCATTAGATACCCACATTCATAAGATGAATTTATACCATTATTTCTTACCACATAAAGATTAAGTCTAAATTGATCTTAGACCTAACTACAAATACTCAAACTACAAACTTTAGCAAAAAAAAAAAAAAATAGCAGAGAACTTATGTAAACTTGAGTTACACCTTTTAGATATAACACCAAGAACATGATTCAGAAAATTCTAAATTAATCAATTAGAATGCACCAAAATTGAAAACATACTCCCCATGATTACTGCTCCCTGATTGTCATACCCTATATAATTCCCTCTACCTCAGTGTGGTGGCTCAGATGATAAAGAATCTGCCTGCAGATTTTGGAGATCCGGGTTCAGTCCCTGGGTTGAGAGGATCCCTTGGAGAAGGAACTGACAACACATTCCAGTATTCTTGCCTGGAGAATCCCATGACAGAGGAGCCCGGTGGGACTGAGTTCATGGGATCACAAAAAGTGAGACTTAGTGACTAACATACACACACACACACACACACACACACACACACACACACACAATGTGAAACAGACCTGGGATTTATAATTCTCGCCCCGTCAGTGTGACAAAGACCTTCTAACCTGCAGTATTTGGCAAGAATGAAGGGATTTTTTAGTTAAGTTCCATTCAGTCACTCAGTTTTATTTGACTCTTTGCCACCCCATGGACTGCAGCAAGCCAGGCCTCCCTGTCCATCACCAACTCCCAGAGTTTACTCAAACTCACGTCCATTGAGTCGGTAAGGCCATCCAACCATCTCATCCTCTGTTGGCCCGTTTTCCACCTGCCTTCAATCTTTCCCATCATCAGGGTCTTTTCCAATGAGTCAGCTCTTCTCATCAGGTGGCCAAAGTATTGGAATGTCAGCATCAGTCCTTCCAATGAGTACTCAGAACTGATTTTCTTTAGAATGGACTGGTTGGATCTCCTTGCAATCCAAGGGACTCTCAAGAGTCTTCTCCAACACTACAGTTCAAAAGCACCAATTATTTGGTGCTTAGTTTTCTTCATAGTCCAACTCTCACATCCATGCTGACTAGTGGAAAAACCATAGCCATGACTAGAAAAATCTTTGTTGGCAAAGTAATGTCTCTGCTTTTCAATATGCTGTCTAGGTTGGTCATAACTTTTCTTCCAAGGAGTAAGTGTCTTTTAATTTCATGGCTGCAGTCACCATCTGTAATGACTTTGGAGCCCTGAAAAATAAAGTCTGACACTGTTTCCACTGTTTATCTATCTATTTGCCATGAAGTGATGGGACCAGATACCATGATCTTAGTTTTCTGAATGTTGAGCTTTAAGCCAACTTTTTCACTCTCCTCTTTCACTTTCATCAAGAGACTCTTTAGTTCTTCTTCACTTTCCGCCATAAGGGTGGTGTCATCTGCATATCTGAGGTTATTGATATTTCTCCTGGCAATCTTGATTCCAGCTTGTGCTTCATGCAGCACAGCATTTCTCATGATGTACTCTGCATATAAGTTAAATAAGTACAGTAACAATATACACACTTGATGTACTCCTTTTCCTATTTGGAACCAGTCTGTTGTTCTATGTCTAATTCTAACTGTTGCTTCCTGACCTGCATACAGGTTACTCAAGAGGCAGGTCAGGTGGTCTAGTATTCCCATCTCTTTCAGAATTTTCCACAGTTTATTGTGATCCACACAATCAAAGGCTTTGGTGTAGTCAATAAAGCAGAAAAAGATGTTTTTCTGGAACTCTCTTGCTTTTTCCATGATCCAACGGATGTTGGCAATTTGATTTCTGGTTCCTCTGCATTTTCTAAATCCAGCTTGAACATCTGGAAGTTTGCGGTTCACGTATTGCTGAAGCCTGGCTTGGAGAATTTTGAGCATTACTTTACTAACGTGTGAGATGAGTACAATTGTGTGGTAGTTTGAGTATTCTTTGGCATTGCCTTTTTGGGATTGGAATGAAAACTGACCTTTTCCAGTCCTGTGGCCACTGCTGAGTTTTCCCAATTTGCTGGCATATTGAGTGCAGCACTTTCACAGCATCATCTTTCAGGATTTGAAATAGCTCAACTAGAATTGATCACCTCCACTAGCTTTGTTCGTAGTGAGGCTGCCTAAGGACCACTTAATTTCACATTCCAAGATGTCTGGCTCTAAATGATCACACCATCGTGATTATCTGGGTCGTGAAGATCTTTTCTGTAAAGTTCTTCTGTGTATTCTTGCCACCTCTTCCTAATATCTTCTGCTTCTGTTAGGTCCAGACCATTTCTGTCCTTTATCGAGCCCATCTTTGCATGAAATGTTCCCTTGGTATCTCTTTCTTGAAGAGATCTCTAGTCTTTCCCATTCTATTTTTTTCCTTTCAGTTTCTTTGCATTGATCATTGAGGAAGGCTTACTTATCTCTCTTTGCTATTTTTTTGGAACTTTGCATTCAAATGGGTATATCTTTCCTTTTCTCCTTTGCTTTTCACTTGTCTTCTTTCCACAGCTATTTGTAAGGCCTCCTCAGGCAGCCATTTTGCTTTTTTGCATTGTTTTTTTCTTGGAGATTGTCTTCATCCCTGTCTCTTGTATGATGTCATGAACCTCTGTCTGTAGCTCATCAGGCACTCTGTCTATCAAATCTAGTCCCTTAAATCTATTTCTCACTTCCACTGTATAATCATAAGAGATTTGATTTAGGTCATACCTAAATGGTCTAGTGGTTTTTCTCACTTTCTTCAATTTAAGTCTGAATTTTGCAATAAGGAGTTCATGATCTGAGTCACAGTCAGCTCCTGGTTTTGTTTTGCTGACTGTATAGAGCTTCTCCATCTTTGGCTGCTGCTGCTGCTGCTAAGTCTTTGGCTGCAAAGAATATAATCAATCTGATTTCAGTGTTGGCCATCTGGTGATGTCCATGTGTAAAGTCTTCTCTCGTGTTGCTGGAAGAGGGTGTTTGTGTTGACCAGTGCGTTCTGGTCAACAGCTATGACCAGTTGGTAAAACTCTGTTAGCCTTTGCCCTGCCTCATTCTGTACTCCAGGGAAAATTTTACCTGTTACTCCAAGTGTTTCTTGACTTCCTCCTTTTGCATTCCAGTCCCTTATAATGAAGGACATCTTTTTTGGGTGTTAGTTCTAAAAGGTCTTGTAGGTCTTCATAGAACCATTCAACTTCAGCTTCTTCAGCGTTACTGGTTGGGGCATAAACTTGGATTACCATGATATTGAATGGTTTGCCTTGGAAACGAACAGAGATCATTCTGTTGTTTTTGAGATTGCATTCAAGTACTGCCTTTCAGACTCTTGTTGACTAAGAGGGCTAATCCATTTCTCCTAAGGGATTCCTTCCCACAATAGTAGGTATAATGGTCATTTGAGTTAAATTCTCCCATTCCAGTCCATTTTAGTTTGCTGATTCCTAGAAAGTCAACGTTCATGCTTGCCATCTCCTGTTTTACCACTTCTAATTTGCCTTCATTCATGGACCTAACATTCCAGGTTCCTATGCAATGTTGCTCTTCACAGCATCGTACCTTGCTTCTATCACCAGTCCCACCCACAACTGAGTGTTGCTTTTGCTTTGGCTCCATCCCTTTTTTCTTTCTGAAGTTATTTCTCCACTGATCTCCAGTAGCATATTGGGCACCTACTGACCTGAGGAGTTCATCTTTCAGTGTCCTTTTTGCCTTTTCATACTGTTCATGGTATACTCAACATAGTATAGAAAGTCCTAGCCATAGCAATTAGGCAAGATAAAAAATAAAACATGCCCAAATTGAAAAGGAAGAAGCAAAACTGTCTTTATTTGCAAATTGCATATGCTAAAAAAAAAAAAAAAACTAAAAACTCCACACACAAAACAAAAACTTTTAGAACTAATAAATTCGGGAAACTTACAAGATACAAAATCAATATCCAAAATTCAGTTGCATTTCTATACATTAACAATGAAATATCAGAAATACAGATTAGAAAAACAATCTCATAATAACTGCATCAAAAAGAATAAAACACCTCAGAATAAATTTAACTAATCAGGTGAAAGATCTGTACACTGAAACCTCAAAGACATTCAAAAAAACTGAAAAAAGTGAAGAAAATAATAAGTAGAAAGCTATTCCATACTCATGGATGGAAGAATTAATATTGTTAAAATATCCATACCACCCCAAGAGAGTTGTAGATTGAATACGAGCTCCATAAAAATTATGAGTTTAATTAAAATATTAATTAAATTCATATAGATGTATTATTATAAATTTATAATTTAAACATTATAAAATAATTTTATGTATTTTTCACATAAATAGAAAAACCACAAAAGACTGTGGACAGCTAAAGTAATCTTGAGAAATAACAAAGCTGGGAGCATCACACATCCTGGTTTCAAACTATAGTTCAAGCTTCAATAATCAGAACAGATATTATTGGCATAAAAAACAGACACATAGTTCAACGGAACAGAATAGAGAGCCCAGAAACAAACATAATTTGATGTTGCAGCTAATGATTCCTTCTGTATGACATATATTTGATGCTTGAATGTACAGTCTTGATTCAGAAATTGCATTTTTCTCATGGGATCTAATCATTGGTATCAGCTATTACAATTGTTTTCCTTTTAAGGAGTTGAGTACCTACATAACAGTTTCCACTGAACTTCAGTTCCTAATGTGATGCAGAAGTCTTCAGTTCCTGCAGAAAGACTAAACTCAATTTGTTAGCCTGCAAATGTGAAACTTTCATCGAGTTGTAATTTTTCTCTTGTGTTTAGGGTTGGATCATTTGGATTCAATCCTTGCATTCTGAATATATTTCTTACACAATAGAACACTTACACTAGCAAATTCCTTTAAAAAGGAGTTGAGAATTTGCCAATATGTTAATTTTCAGACCCATTACAGCTTACCTTTAAACTTTCAAGCTGCATTAAATTTAACAAGCCATTAAAAAGTACTAAATTTTCAGGCTTCCCTTATAGCTCAGTTGGTAAAGAATCTGCCTGCAATGCAGGAGACCCAGGTTCACTTCCAGGGTTGGGAAGATCCCTTGGAGAAGGAAATGGCAATCCACTCCAGCATTCTTGCCTGGAAAATCCCATGGACAAAGGAGCCTGGCAGGCTAGAGCCTAGGGGGTCACAAAAGTAGGACATGCTTAGCAACTGAACCACCACCAAACTGGCAATTTTAGGATCAACAATAGGAATATAAAATTTAGAAAGGAAGGCCGAGTTAAAGGGTAAATGAAATATTGTCTTCAGAAATGGATTAATACATATTCTTGTTGATAACTTACTTGTATGTGCCTACTTGGCAACAAGTGTGGATCAGTCATTCAAGTCTAGTATCATGGGACAGAATAAAAACCACAATCACGTAAAATATTGATCCTATCCCACTCTCCACTGTCACTTTCACGTGACAGAAATCTTTCATCAGCTCTACCGTATTAAGGATAGGAGTTGGAGCTTAGTGACTACTCTTTTTTTGCCTGTGTGTCCTTAGCTGCTCAGTCATGACTGCGACTCCATGGACTGTAGCCAGCCAGGCTCCTCTGTCCATGTGGATTCTCCAGGCAAGAATACTGGAGTAGATTGCCATGCCCTTCTCCAGGGGATCTTTCCAACCCAGGGATTGAAACCAGTTCTCCCACACGGCAGATTCTTTATTAGAACAGGACATTTGTTACTTATAACAGCCATTATAAGTAAACGACTGCTATTTTCCTGGGGGTTTCAAATGGAAGACCTGGTTTTCATGGAATTATCAAAGCTAGGGGTGAGGGGAGTGAAGAGCAGAAGAATGGTGGAAGAGGATGAGTCCACATTGTTTTAAGTAGTTGGAAGAGGAAGATTCAGGGACTTAATGACTTGTGTGGCATCCAGTCCCATCACTTCATGGGAAATAGATGGGGAAACAGTGGAAACAGTGTCAGACAGTGTTGGAGAGTCCCTTGGACTGCAAGGAGATCCAACCAGTCCACTCTGAAGATCAGCCCTGGGATTTCTTTGGAAAGAATGATGCTAAAGTTGAAACTCCAGTACTTGGCTACCTCATGCGAAGAGTTGACTCATTGGAAAAGACTCTGATGCTGGGAGGGAGTGGGGGCAGGAGGAGAAGGGGACGACCGAGGATGAGATGGCTGGATGGCATCACTGACTCGATGGATGTGAGTCGAGTGAACTCCGGGAGTTGGTGTTGGACAGGGAGGCCTGGCGTGCTGCGATTCATGGGGTCGCAAAGAGTAGGACATGACTGAGCCACTGAACTGAACTGAATACCTACTATTGTTCTTTCAGTTTTCAGAAAGGACAAATTGTACTTCTATACCAAAAATTTACATCTTCTCTTGGTTCTGAATTGTCATTATCTTACGCTTCTCTTCAGTCTCCAAATCAGTATTTTATAAGTTGCCCTGAAACAGTGGAAACAGTGTCAGACTTTATTTTGGCGGGGGGTGGGCTCCAAAATCACTGCAGATGGTGACTCCAGCCATGGAATTAAAAGACACTCCTTGGAAGAAAAGTTATGACCAACCTAGACAGCATATTGAAAAACAGAGACATTACTTTGCCCACAAAGGTCTGTCTAGTCAAGGCTATGGTATTCCCTGTGGTCATGTATGGATGTGAGTTGGACTGTGAAAGCTGAACGCGGAAGAAGTGATGCTTTTGAACTGTGGTGTTGGAGAAGACTCTTGAGAGTCCTTTGGACTGCAAGGAGATCCAACCAGTCCATTCTGAAGGAGATCAGCCCTGGGATTTCTTTGGAACGAATGATGCTAAAGTTGAAACTCCAGTACTTTGGCCACCTCATGCGAAGAGTTAAGTCATTGGAAAAGACTCTGCTGCTGGAAGGGATTGGGGGCAGAAGGGGACGACAGAGGATGAGATGGTTGGATGGCATCACAGACTCGATGGATGTGAGTCTGAGTGAACTCCGGGAGTTGGAGATGGACAGGGAGGCCTGGCGTGCTGCGATTCATGGGGTCGCAATGAGTCGGACAGGACTGAGCGATTGAACTGAACTGACTGAAGTGAGCAGTAATCAGTTCCTTTAGGTGCTGTCTAGTATGTGTTGGTACTGGTCTAGCAAAGAAGCAAAAGAAACTAGTTGGGGATACACAATTCAGCTTTACAAATTGCACAATGGCATGTTATTTGCATCAGTCTTATCGTCAGTAGGCTGTACAAAAAGAGTCCTTCAGGATACGTAAGTTGTGCTTTGAACAGTTGCTACAATTATTCAGTGCAGGGTGAATTGTGAGATATTGAAAGAACGCGTTTCAGAACTAGACCATAATCTGAGTTATAATCAGAGTCACATGTCTGAATAACTCACGAATGTAGAGGTTGTCTATAAAGAAAAATACAGTGCTTACTAGTTAAAATAGATTATAGAAGTTAATGAAATGGGCATCACTTAAACACGAGAAGAATACGGACGATCCATTAAGATGTTACCTTAAGGGTATTTGGGGCTTGAAAGTAAATGTTAGTAATATTCCAAACCTTCCCCGCCTAACCACATATTTCACAGGTGCCCATGAAGAAACGATAGAAGTGTTCATACATAATCTGAACGTTTCATGGGTTTACATGCGGGAAAATTTGACATTTGCATATAATATGTACCTCAAAAAATAATAATCTGTGTTTGCTTTACATGTGTTAATTTCCCGCACTTGCAACTGAAATAGTCCTAACACATAGGAAATTCATTGCCTGAGACTGTGACCCTTTTAAGTTTTAGTAGTATGTTGTGAATACAGAGACTCTGTGCCCTAACTGGCTTATTTAAAGAGATTAATGTTATGAAACCGAACGGTAACACTCCAGGGCAGACTAACCCGAGTTTTAACGCGAGCTTTGGACGGGGCTCTAGGGCAAATTACAGAATTTTACTTAGTTTCCTTTCTTCATTCTAAAGTGAAACGAGTGTCTGTAAGGCTGTTTGTAATTGCTATATAAAATAACTGTGTGGCATATATGTAATTAAGTAACCCGTTCCGGACCTACCAAGAGTTAAACTCTAAACGCTGAATGTCATTTTAAGCAGCAGACAGGAAGGGGCGGAGCGCCAGCCGCAACCCCAGCCTCACCGCCGCTCGGAAAGAAGCGGCGGCTGCGTGAGGCAGGAGTGCGAGCCCGGCGGCCGCTAAGCCCCCGGCCCCTCCAGGTCGTCGCCATCAGCTGGGGGTCGCGGGGTCTGCGGTCACCCTCGGTTCCAGGCATCGCACGGGGCGAGCGGCGACATCGCGTCCATGGCCACCGCGGCGGCTCCGTCATCTTTGGCCCTCAGGGCCTCGAGCCCGGCCGCGACCCCCAGCTCGTACGGGGTCTTCTGCAAGGGGCTTTCCCGCACCCTGCTCGCCTTCTTCGAGCTGGCCTGGCAGCTGCGCATGAACTTCCCGTATTTCTACATCGCGGGCTCCGTCGTTCTCAACATCCGCTTGCAGGTACATTTTTAGAGCCCTGGGGATGCCGCCGGCGTTCGGGGCCTGCATTATGGCCGACTCCCAGGAGGCGCCGCGGCGCTCGGGGCGAGGAGTCCCGCTGTCTCGCGAGAGTGCTTCGTCTCCCTCCATCTCTGCGCTCCAGCCTCTCCGCCGTCTGCTCTCCTCCGATCCCCTGAACTGACACCATCCCTCCCGAGTGTAGGAAGAGGAAATACGCGACTCCGGGAACCGAGAACTTCAGTTAAGACCCTCGACAATATTTAAGAAGCTGTGCATCCTTAAAAACGAGACGAACAGGATGTATTATAACAAGGGAAGGCTATCAGAACTTTCAGGACAGAAATGTACAAGCTCATGGTCCGTGTTCATAAATAGTAAATTTAGGGAAGATAAGACTGGATTATAAACAGAATGAGTCAGAAGCTGAAGATCTTAAGGATATGCAGTGGAAGGCAAACATCTCTTCATTCCACAAGAGAAAAACTATGACGATCAGAAACTTTAAGTGNTATACAAGCAGCTTATGCAGCTCAACTCCAGAAAAATAAATGACCCAATCAAAAAATGGGCCAAAGAACTAAATAGACATTTCTCCAAAGAAGACATACGAATGGCTAACAAACACATGAAAAGATGCTCAACATCACTCATTATCAGAGAAATGCAAATCAAAACCACAATGAGGTACCATTCCACACCAGTCAGAATGGCTGCGATGCAAAAGTCAACAAGCAATAAATGCTGGAGAGGGTGTGGAGAAAAGGGAACCCTCTTACACTGTATATTGGTTTTGTATACTGGGGCTTCCCTGGTAACTCACATGGTAAACAATCTGCCTGCAATGTGGCAGACCTGGGCTCTATCACTGGGTTGGGAAGATACCCTGAAGAATGGAATGGCTACCCACTCCATTATTCTGACCAGGCGAATTCCATGTACAGAGGAGCCAGGCAGGCTGTAGTTTATAGGGTTGCAAAGAGTGGGACATGATTGAATGACTTTCACATTTTGCATATTGCAACATTACTGAGTTTGTTGATTCTAAAAGTTTTTTCACAGTTTCTTTAGGGTTTTTCTATATAAAATATAATGTTATCTGTAAATAGAGATACTTTTATTTCTTCCTTTCTAATTTGGACTCTATTAGTTTTTTTTTTTTGTGTGTGTGTGTGTGTAATTATCTAGCTAGGACTTCCAGTGCTATGTGGAATAGAAGTGGTAAGAATGGGAATTCTTCTCTTATTCACTGTCTTAAGGAAAAACTTTTACATTTTCAACATTGAATCTGATGTTAGCTGTGGATTTATCACATATAGCTTTATGTTAAGAAAAACTCCAAATATATCTGCTTTGTTGAGTTTTATGATAAATGAATGTTGAGTTCAATTCAGTTCAGTTGCTTAATCTTGTCCCATTCTTTGCGACACCATGGACCACAGCATGACAGGCCTCCCTATGCATCACCAACTCCCGGAGTTTACTCAAACTCATGTCCATTGAGTCGGTGATGCCATCTAACCATCTCATCCTCTGTCATCCCCTTCTCCTTTTGCCTTCCATCTTTCCCAGCATCAGGGTCTTTTCCAATCAGTTGGTTGTTCACATCGGGTGACCAAAATATTGGAGCTTTAGCTTCAGCATCAGTCTTTCCAATGAATATTCAAGACTGATTTCCTTTAGGGTTGACTGGTTTGAACTCCTTGCTGTCCAAGAGAATTTCAAGATCTTCTCCAACACCACAGTTCAAAAGTGTCATTTCTTTGGCACTGAGTTTTCTTTGTAGTCCAACTCTCACATCCATACATCACTATTGGAAAAAGTACAGATTTGACTAGATGGACATTTGTTTGCAAAGTAATGTTTCTGTTTTTAATATGTTATCTGGATTGGTTATAGCTTTTCTTCCAAGGAGCAAGAATATTTTAATTTCATAGCTGCAGTCATCATCTGCATTGATTTTGGAGCCCAAGAAACTAAAGACTGTCACTGTTTTCATTGTGTCCCTATCAATTTGCCGTGAAGTGACGGGACCAGATGCCACAATCTTAGTTTTTTGAATGTTGAGTTTTAAGGCAGCTTTCTCACTCTTCTCTTTCATTTTCATCTTAAGCAGGGAATAAAGCAGAATTAGATGTTATTCTGAAACCCTCTTGCATTTTCTCTGATCCAGTTGATTTTGGCAATTTGATCTCTGGTTCCTCTGACTTTTCTAAATCCAGTTTGAATATCTGGAAGTTCTCAGTTCACGTACTATTGAAACCTGGCTTGGAAAATTTGACCATTATTTTGCTAGCATGTGAAATAAGTGCATTTGTGCAGTACTCTGAACATTCTTTGGCATTGCCTTTTTTTTTAGGATTGGAATGAAAACTGATCTTTTCCAGTCCTGTGGCCACTGCTAAGTTATACAAATTTGCTGGTATATTAAGTGCAGCACTTTAACAGCATCACCTTTTAGTATTTGAAAGAGTTCAACTGGAATTACATCATTTCCACTAGCTTTGTTCCTAGAGTTGTTTCCTAAAGCTCACTTGACTTTGCACACCAGGATGTCTGGCTCTTGATGAGTGATCACATCATTGTGGTTATCTGGCTCATTAATATCTTTTTTGTATAGTTCTTCTGTGTATTTTTCCAACTTTTCTTAATATCTTCGGCTTCTGTTTGGCCCATTACACTTTTGTCTTTTATGTGCCCATTTTTGCACAATACCCTGTTTCATTGGCATGTTTAATTTTCTTGAAGAATCTCTAGTCTTCCCCATTCTATTGCTTTCCTATAATTATTTGCACTAATCACTGAGGAAGGCTTTCTTATTTCTCCTTTCTATTCATTGGAACTCTGCATTCAGATGGGTATATCTTTCCTTTTCTCCTTTGCCTTTAGCTTCTCTTCTTTTCTCAGCTATTTGTAAGGCCTCCTCAGACAACCATTTCACCTTTTTGCATTTTTCCTGGGGATGGTCTTGATGACCACCTCTTGTGCAATAATCATGATGTATAATCTTTTTAATATGCTGTTGATATGTGTTTGCTAATATTTTTGATGACTTTTTACACCTATATTCATTAAGAATGTTGGCCTATAATTTCCTTTACTTGTAATGTCTCTTTGTTTTCTTGGTGTTAGAGTAAAATTGCCTTCATAAAATGGGATTAAAGTGTCCTCTCCTATTCTACCTTTCAGAATGGTGTATCAAAAAAATGATTATGAATTTCTCTTTATAAATTTCTTGGTTTTTTCTTTGTTGGAGGATTTTGATTAGTGATTTAATCTCTTATTTTGATTATTGAGTCAATCTCTTTGCTAGTGATCAATTTGATCAGATTTTCAGTTTCTTCATGGTTTACTCTTGGTATATTTTATGTTTCTAGGAATTTATAGATTTCTTCCAGGTCATCCAATTTGTCGGTATATCTCTTCAAAGGAATCTGTTATGATCCTTTGTATTATGGATATCAGTCATAATGTCCTCTCTTTCTTTTATTATTTTATATAGTTGAGTCTTTTTTGCTGTTGTTGTTCTTTTAAGCCTAAATAAAAGTTTCTTTTTCTATTTTATCTTTTAAAATAAGATATTAATTTCATAAATATTTTATGTTATATTTTTCTCTCTATTTTACTTATTTCTCCTGTATTCTTTCTTATTCCCTTTCTTCTCTTAATCTGACCTTAGTTTGTTTTTTTTTTTTCCTATTTTCAAGTTTACTGATATGTTTATTTAGGTGGTTTATCTGAGATCTTTCTTTTTTCTTAATGTAAGCATTTTCACTATAACTTCTCTCTTAGGATAGATTGTTAGCAAAGGAAAAAAAAAAAAAAAATCATTATCTCTTCAACAAATTAACCTAAAAAATGACATCCATATGTTTAAAAAAAAAAGATTCTAGACCCAGAACTTGCAACCTTCATACATATTGATTCAAAATGGATCTTATATCTAAGTGCAAATGCAAAACTATAAAACTGCTATAAGATAATATAGGAGAAATCCTAAATGACCTAGAGTATGTTGATGCCATTTTTAAATAAAGTAGCAACTACATAATTCATGATAGATATAATTGATAAGCAAGACTTCATTAAAATGAAAAACTAATAATCTTCAAAAGACCATATCAAGAAAAAAGATAAGCCAAAGACAGGAAGAAACTATTTTCAAAAGACATAGTTAATAAAGGATTATCTTCCCAATGTATATGAAAAACACTTAAAACTCAACAATAAGGAAATAAATAATGTAATTTAAAAATGAGCCAAAAACTTGAACAGTAATGCTACTGAATAAAATATATAGGTAGGAAATAATTATGTGAAGCATCCTCCACATCATACGTTGTTCAGTTGAGTTCAGTCACTCAGTTGTGTCCAACTCTTTGTGACCCCATGAATCACAGCACTCCAGGCCTCCCTGTTCATCACCAACACCCAGAGTTCACTCAGACTCACATTCATTGAGTCCATGATGCCATCAAGCCATCTCATCCTCTGTCGTCCCCTTCTCCTCCTGCCCCCAATCCCTCCCAGCATCAGAGTCTTTTCCAATGAGTCAACTCTTTGCATGAGGTGGCCAGCGTACTGGAGTTCAGCTTTAGCATCACTCCTTCCAAAGAAATCCCAGGGCTGATCTCCTTCAGAATGGACTGGTTGGTTTTCCTTGCAGTCCAAGGGACTCTCAAGAGTCTTCTCCAACACCACAGTTAAAAAACATCAATTCTTCGGTGCTCAGCCTTCTTCACAGTCCAACTCTCACAGCCATACATGACTACTGGAAAAACCATAGCCTTGAGCCTGGTGTGCTGCGATTCATGGGGTCGCAAAGAGTCGGACACGACTGAGCGACTGAACTGAACTGAACTGAACTGACTAGATGGACCTTAGTCAGCAAAGTAATGTCTCTGCTTTTCAATATTCTATCTAGGTTGGTCATAACTTTTCTTCCAAAGAGTAAGCATCTTTTAATTTCATGGCTGCAGTCACCATCTGCAGTGATTTTGGAGCCCCAAAAAATAAAGTTTGACACTGTTTCCATTGTTTCTCCATCGATTTCCCATGGAGTGATGGGACTGGATGCCATGATCTTTGTTTTCTGAATGTTGAGCTTTAAGCCTACTTTTTCACTCTCCTCTTTTACTTTCATCAAGAGGCTTTTTAGTTTCTTTTCACTTTCTGACATAAAGGTGTTGTCATCTGCATATCTGAGGTTATTGATATTTCTCCGAGCAATCTTGATTCCAGCTTGTGTTTCTTCTGGTCCAGTGTTTCTCATGATGTACTCTGCCTATAAGTTTAATAAACAGGGTGACAATATACAACTGTGACGTACTCCTTTTCCTATTTGGAACCAGTCTGTTGTTCCATGTCCAGTTCTAGGGAAGTGAAAATTAATACAATGAGACCCACTTGTTTGACTGGTCCAAATCCAAAACCTTGACAATAGCAAATGTTTGCAAGAATATGGAGCAACAGGGACTCTTATACATTTCTGATAGAAACTTATAATGATATTGCTAGTTGAGGAGACAGTTTGGCAGTTTCTCACAAAACTAAACATATATTCACAGTATAATATAGTAATAGTCCTTCTTAGTATTTACTGCCCAAGTTTGAAAACATATATCTATAAAGAAATGTACATACAGATGCTTATAGCAGCTCTATTTTTTTCTTAAAAAGAAAAACAACAACAAAACTTGTATTTTATATTGGAGTATAACTGAGTAACAATTTTGTGATAGTTTCAGGTGGAGAGCAAAGGGACTCATGCATACATATATATATCTATCCATTCTCCCCACAACTTCCTCCCACTAGACTTCCATATAACATTGAGCAGAATTTCTGGTACTGTATGGTAGGTTGTTGTTGGTTATCCATTTAAAATATAGCAGTACATACCTGTCCACCCCGAAAGTATTAGTCTCTGTCATACCTGACACTTTGTGACCCCTTGAACGGTAGCCCTGCAAGGTTCTTTTGTTCATGGAATTCGCCAAGCAAGAATAATGGAGTGTGTAGCCATTCCTTTCTAAAGGGGGTCATCTTCACTCAGGGATTGAACCTGATCTCCTGCTTTGCAGCCAGATTCCTTACCAGCTGAGCTTCCAGGAAAGGCCATCCCAAACTCCCTAACTATTCCTTCCCTCTATCCTTCTTCCTAGCAACCATTAGTTTCTTCTCTAAGCCTATGAGTCTATTTGGGAGCAATCAAAATATCCTTCAACTAATGGATTTATAAATAAAGTTTGGTACAGCTAGTTTGCAGCCATGAAATTAAAAGATGCTTACTCCTTGGAAGAAAAGTTATGAGCAACCTAGATAGCATATTCAAAAGCAGAGACATTACTTTGTCAACTAAGGTCCTTCTAGTCAAGGCTATGGCTTTTCCTGTGGTCATGTATGGATGTGAGTGTTGGACTGTGAAGAAGGCTGAGCACCAAAGAACTGATGTTTTTAAACTGTGGTGTTGGAGAAGACTCTTGAGAGTCCCTTGGAGTGCAAGGAGATCCAACCAGTCCATTCTGAAGGAGATCAACCCTGAGATTTCTTTGGAAGGAATGATGCTAAAGCTGAAACTCCAGTACTTTGGCCACCTCATGGGAAGAGTTGACTCATTGGAAAAGACTCTGATACTGGGAGGGATTGGGGGCAGGAGGAGAAGGGGACGACAGAGAATGAGATGGCTGGATGGCATCACGGACTTGATGGACGTGAGTCTGAGTGAACTCCAGGAGTGGTGATGGACAGGGAAGCCTGGCGTGCTGTGATTCATGGGGTCACAAAGAGTCAGATACGACTGAGCAACTGAACTGACTGACTGACTGACAGCTAGACATGGAACTTTATCAAGTCATGAAAAGACATAGAGAAAACATAAATTCTAAAAAAAAAAAAAAAAGTCATCTCAGTTTGGACAACAAAGAAAGGTTTATAGATTAAGAGAGACCTGATAGACATACCCATCAAATTTAAACTTTATTTGGATTCTTATTCATACAACTAGTTCTAACACAAGTAAATAGATAGATGGGCTTCCCAGGTGTTTTAATAGTAAAGAATCTGGCTCCCAATGCAGGAGATGTGAGTTTGATCCCTGGGTCAGGATGATCCCCTGGAGAAAGAAATGACAACTCACTTCAGTATTATTGCCTGGAGAATCCCATAGACAAAGGAGTGTGGTGGGCTACAGTCTGTGGGGTCACAAAGTGTTGAACAGAACTTAATGACTAAGAACATATAGATAGGTAGGTAAATAGATAAAAGTTAATTAATTCCCTTAGAAAATCTGAGGAATCTGAACAATAATGGAACATTTCATGATGTTAAGAAATAAGATGTTTTGAATATTTGAGGTAATGGTCTTCTTATAGACCTCTTGTGTACCATTGAAAATACCACAAAGCTCACTTTATTGATGTTGTGACCAGTTCCTTGCAGATATCAGAAAAGGCCTGATCCTAGGACATGATAACGGCCTTCAATTTTGAATGAACCTAAATTGATTAGGTTTAAAAAGGAACTCAGTGAATATATATCACTGTAGAATTCTTCGAGGTCTTTGTCTTTGTGGAAGAAATACTAACAATGTTTAGGATTTGCTTTTATAGTAATTCACAAAAGGAAATAAAACAGACCAATGGAAGAGTGGATGAAACAAGACTGGCTATATGTTAACAATAGTTGAAACAAGATAATAGAGGTATGATGACTGCTATTGTTGTTCCGACTTTTATAGCTGTTTGAAAAATAAAATTAAAAGGTTTAAAAAGTCAAATGTAGATATATATATATATATATATATATATATATACACACACACACAGATATAAGATGACAGTTACATAGAGAATATTTAGAATGACTGGAGGTATTCTTTATTGTCACATCTAAGATATGTGTATGCTATTGCCATCATTGACATAGAAGCCATGAATACCCTTATTGTTCAAGGAAATCAGGACAATCTACCAGATGCAAATATCAGCAATACTATAGATGAGGTATAATGGATGATGGTAGCTATAATCCTTTTTATTTCTTTTTCAGTTTTATCAAACTTCTCTGCTAATTGCTCCAGTTTATTGTTCAAAGAGTTACAGAATTGCTTTGTAATTATTAGCCTATTGCAAGGAAAAAATAAAAATAGAAATAAAGTACACTCTAGTGAAAATTTAAAAAGTAAAATATTATTTTTTTAATCAAGGAAAATTTTAATGTGTTTAGTTTTTACAAACCTTATATTTAAAATATATATATATATAAATTTATTTATTTTATAATTTTATCAAAATAAATTAAAAGACAGAAAAACTGTAAATAGTAGACATGTTCTAAGATTTCAGTATTATTAAAGACATAGTAAAAGTTATTTTGTTAAAATGTAATAACTCTACATGTTTTAAACTCTCAGTTAAGACAATAAAAAAAAAGAATAAAAGATTATACTACTAAAACTTAGAAGGGAAAAGAAGTTAAATAATCCAATCTTGAATTATGATAATAATTATATTAAATATAATATAATAATAATAAACCTTGAATTCTTAGCTAGCAAGCCTTTTTTTTTTTAGTCTATTATTAAGTGTATAGTTTTAAATGGATTAGATGGGGGTATGTATGTGTGTGTGTGTGTACACATGATTATGATCCCAGTCTTAGCATCCAGAAAGTGAAAGTTTTATATATTGTAATTAGTAGCATTTCATCATTTTCTATGATGCTTAGGCTGTATAGTAGTAGTCAGAATGTTATCAGAATAAAAAAGTACTTTTCTTTAAACAGGTATCAAGCAGGGGGGTGGGGTGGGAATAATTCCAGAAAGATTAAGCCTTATCACATCTGTAGGAGGTTTTGAATAGAAATGTTTTCACAAAGCATATTAATTTAATTTGAATTTGAAATCTTGACTTTACATTGACCTCTCTTACTCGAAAACAGATTACCTAAAAACTTAATGGATTCTTTCAAGTTAAAGCGCATCTTTTAAACTGAACATTCACTCTCATAAGGTTACCTTTTACAAATGTAAGAGATGACTTACTATTAAATATTTTATAACATAGGAATGCCTTATTTACTGTGAATATGTATAAAAGGTCAAGTTTCCTGCTCTTCCTCCATTTATCAATTTAGGATACGTGAATCACTTAAATCAAACAATTTGGCATGAAACATCTTTAGCCATACGTCTATAGAATACAAAGCAATACACACCGGAGAAAATATATATATATATATATATATATATATATAT
>SJXQ01010135.1:39588-73696 GCA_006408695.1 Aepyceros melampus | reverse complement strand
AGTGAGTATCAATTTGGAAGAAAAAACATCATTAAAATGTGAACTACCTTCAAGTAAATTTCTAAATTTTATTCAATTAAAATATAAACCTTTATAGAGTTCTTCAAAAAAACTTCACATTTTTATTCTAAATTCAACAAAGAAGAATAAACGACCAAAATATCAAGATACTTTTAAAGAAGAGCAAGTTAGAAGGATTGCTTTACTAAAAAGGAGGTCTTATTATAAATCTATAATAAATAATAGCACACAGGATTAGGAGGGAATAAATAAATGATCAATATAAGACTTTTAAATGTTGCACATGTCTACATCAGAGGTAACATTTTATGAAAGTCATTGATGCATAGTGAATAGATAAATAGTCAATCTAAAGGTAGAAACTGGTCAGTCGTGGAAAACAAAATGTAAAACTTAAACTACAGCTGTGCATAAAAATGTTTGAGATAAAATCTAGCTAAAAATGCAATGTGAAAAGCAAAATTTTAAATATTTTAGAAGCAAACATAGTGGAATACATTTAAGTAAATCGGTTAGAGATACATTTTTAAAATAAAACACAGAGGAATGACTTTGATTCAGTATGTAAAGAGTTTACCAAAGCAATATTGTAAAGTAATTAGCCTCCAATTAAAATAAATTAATTCATACTAAAAAAAGAGTTTAGAATCTGCCACTGTTTCCTAACAATAAGTAAAAAATAACCTGACAAAACTGAGAAATCAATAACTATAGATTCACAAAGGAAGGGAAATCATAGGGAAAACCTCTGTGCCCCAAAATAGAGATACAAGTATACAGATACAGAGAATAACACTTTATCAGAGCAGAAACTTCTACTCAGTCCTGGTACAGGAAAACCTGTACACTTATTGATGAATTCCTGGAGGCTGGATGTGGACAATTCTGAGTTAAAAACTACAGGGAGGACTTACTTACTAGGAAAGTCCTGTACTTTGGTAGGTTTCACCTCATTGAGCTTGACCAGATTCTTACAGTAAATAACAGAGAAAGAAAAGAACCAGTTTGAATTAACCTCAAACAATGAAGGGACTAGGAATACTGCAGTCTGTGCAGCTGAAAATCCAAACATAACTTATTTGTTGGTGTTGTTCAAGGGTCAACTGTACATTAAAACACTCTGCTCTTAACTAGATTTGTCCTCAAAAGAAGCTAGTTAACCATATCTTAAAATATGAGGGATTTATCAGAGCCTAACTGAACTGAAAGGATAAAAATAATGCAACTAAATTCATCTTAGTTTCCTCAATGGGAAAGGAAAAACCCAACTTGGCCCATTTTGGTCATCTTGTCTCACTTGAGGGTGTGTTTGTGTTGGGGTAGGGGGGTGTACTGATGAACAGTTGTGAAATTCACAGTCCAAAGGTATAGACTCACTCAAAACTTACAACTAATCATAATATTATGCCTGCACATTTCCATATACCTCACCACTAAATCAATAAATCCCTATTTACAATTCATTTTACACAGTGCATCATATTTGGTGGCTCAGAGGTTAAAGCATCTGCCTCCAATGCAGGAGACCCAGGTTCGATCCCTGGGTCGGGAAGATCCCCTGGAGAAGGAAATGGCAACCCACTCCAGTATTCTTGCTTGGAGAATCTCATGGACTGAGGAGCCTGGTGGGCTGCAGTCCATGGGGTCACAAAGAGTCAGACACAACTGAGTGACTTTACTTACTTATCATATTTGGCTATAAAGGGGAACATTACAAAGCATACTAAAATGCAAAAAAAACCCACCACAGTTCGAATGGGTAGAGCAACCATCAGAACCTGACAAGGTAGAAATTTTTAAATTATCAGAGTATCACTCCAAAACAGAGCAAATCTACAATTAATATAATAAGAAAAGTGAAAGTGTTAGTTGCTCACTGTGTCTAACTCTTGGCGACCCCATGGACTGTAATCTTCCAGGCTCCTCTGTCCATGAGACTCTTCAGGCAAGAATATTGGAGTGGATTGCCATTCCCTTCTCCAGGGGATTTTCCTGACCCAGGGATTGAACCCATATCTCCTGTATTGCAGGCAAATTTTTACCATCTGAGCTAACAGGGAATCCTTAACATAAGGTAGGTAGCATATAAGAACATATGAATGATGTAAGCAAATAAATAAGAATCCTAAGAAAGAACCAAAACATAAATATTAGATTTTAAAGTGGTCTAATAGAAATAGAGAATGTCTTTTATGCACTTATTAGTTGTTATTCAGTCAGTAGCTCAGTTGTACTGAACTCTTTGACACCCCATGGACTGCAGCACTCCAGGCTTCCCTGTCCTTCATGATCTCCCAGAATTTGCTCAAACTCATGTTCATTGAATTGGTGATGCCGTTCAATCATCTCATCCTCTGTCATCCTCTTCTCCTGCCCTCAATCGTTCCCAGCATCAGAGTCTTTTCCAATGAGTCAGCTCTTCACATCAGATGGTCAAAATATTGAAGCTTCAGCTTCAGTCCTTTCTATGAACATTCAGAGTTGATTTCCTTTAGGACTGAGTTGTTTTATCTCATTGCTGTCTAAGGGATTCTCAAGAGTCTTCAGCACCACAGTTTGAATGTATCAATTTTTAAGTGTTCAGCCTTCTTTATTGTCATCTCTCACATCCATACATGACTAGTGGCAAAACCATAACTTTTTGTTGGCAAAGTTTAACTTCATGGCTGCAGTCACTGTCTGCAGTGACTTTGGAGTCCAAGAAAATAATTTGATCACTGATCCCATTTTTTTCCCTATTTGTTTACCATAAAGTGATGGTATCAGATGCCATGATCTTCATTTTTTGAGTGTTGAGTTTTAAGCCTGTTTTTTCACTCTTCTCTTTTCATCAAGAGGCTCTTTAGTTCCTCTTTACTTTCTGCCATTAGGGTGGTGTCTTCTGCATATATGAAGTTATTGATAATTCTCCAGGAAATCTTGATTCCAGCTTGAGCTTCATCCACTGTGGCATTTTGCATGATGTACTCTGCATATAAGTTAAAAAAGCAGACTGACAATATATAGTCTTGACTATTCCTTTGCCAATTTGGAACCAGTCCATTGTTCCATTTCCAGTTTAACTGTTGCTTCTTGACGTGTATATAGGTTTCTCAGGAGACAGGTAAGATGATCTGGTATTCCCATCTCTTGAAGAATTTTCTGCAGTTTTTTGTGATCCACACAGTCAAAGGCTTTAGCATAGTCAGTGAGCCAGAGGTAGATATTTTTCTGTACAAAATTGAGAAAAAATAATCTTGGAGTTTGAGGATATCTCAGTAGAAGCTAAAAAGCAAAGAGGAAAAATGCTGGGGACAAAAGAAAAAAACAGAATAGAATATCTATGAACTGTGGACAACTACAAAAGATGTAACATACATGAAAGGGGAAAATTAGAAGGAGAAGACAAAAATAACCTGAAGAAATATATAAAACACTGAGATCTTATCCAAATTAGTGTCAGAAACCAAACCTCATATCCAACAAGCTCTGAGAATACCATCCAAAATAAATGCCAAGGCAACTATGTATGAGCAGCTAATTTTTGACTACAGAAAATCAAAGAAAAAATATTCTGAAACCAGTCAGAGGAAAGAAGAACCTTACCACGTGTACACCAGTGGAGCATTCATGTTGATGTATGGCAAAACCAATACAATATTGTAATTAGTCTCCAATTAAAATAAATATATTTAAATTAAAAATAAAGAACCTTACCTAGAGAGAAAGAAAGATAAGTTTTATATCTGACATCTCCTTGGAAAGAAACCACATAAGCAAGAAGAAAATTGAGTAAAATTTTTAGAAATTGAGAGAAAATCAACACCAGCCTAGAATTGCACAACTTGCAAAGTTGTCCATCAAGATTGAACATGACATAAGTCTTCCTCAGATAAACAAAGCCAAGAGATTTATTGTCAGTATTTGCCTGTGTATGCTTATATAAAGTGAAACAAATGATAGTAAGGATATGAAGCATGGGAGGGAAGAAGTAAGGTTATTTTGCTATTATATTATACTCACATTACCCATCAAATGGGTATTTTTTTAAGTAGATTTGGATAAGCTAAGTATAAATGTGCATTAGAAAGTTTAAAAATAATATAACTGATAGACTATCCGAAAAAGTAATATAGAATCATATGAAACATTCAATTAAAATCACAAAATGAGTAGAAGAAAAAAGCAGGGTAAAAGAACAGAACAGTTCAGTTCAGTCGCGCAGTCGTGTCCGACTCTTTGCAACCCCATGAATCGCAGCACGCCAGGCCTCCCTGTCCATCACCAACTCCCGGAGTTCACTCAGACTCACGTCCATTGAGTCCGTGATGCCATCCAGCCATCTCATCCTCGGTCGTCCCTTTCTCCTCCTGCCCCCAATCCCTCCCAGCATCAGGGTCTTTTCCAATGAGTCAACTCTTAAAGAACAGAACAGAAAATATAAAACACAATTAATATGATACATATTAATCCAGATATGTCAGTATGTCAATAATTAGTTTAAAAGACAGCTGTCTAAAAGTATTTATTAAAAGGCAGATTTTTTTTCACTCTGCCAAAACCTGATCCAACTGCATATTGTCTGCAAGAAACACAACTTAAATATAAATAAACGCATGGGTTAAAAGTAAGTGAATATAGGGAAATAGACTGCTGCTGCTGCTAAGTCTTCAGTCATGTCTGACTCTGTGCGACCCCATAGATGGCAGCCCACCAGGCTCTGCCGTCCCTGGGATTCTCCAGGCAAGAACACTGGAATGGGTTGCCATTTCCTTCTGCAATGCATGAAAGTGAAAAGTGAAAGTGAAGTCGCTCTGTAGTGTCCGACTCTAGCACTAATCAAAAAATGTAGGAGTATATCCAACAATCTCATTCCTGGGCATATACTCAGGGGAAAAGAAAGCATGAATCAAAAAGATACATTCACCCGAATGCTTATTACAGCACTATTTTTAGTAGCCAGGACATGGGAGCAACCTAACTGTCCATCAATGGATGAATGGATAAAGAAGATGTGGTAGATATATGCAATGGATTATTATTCTATAGTAAAGAATGAAATAATTCAATTTACAGTAACGTGAATGGACCTAGAGATCAACATAAGGGAGGTAAGTCAGACAGGAAATAAATATCATAGTATATCACTTATATGTGGAATATTAAAAAATGGTACATGCAAACTTATTTACAAAGCAGAAATAGTGTCACAGATGTAGAAAACAAACTTGTGGCTACCAAGGGAGAAGACTTTGAGGGATAAATTTGGAGATTGGGATTGACATATAGACTCTATTATATATAAAATAGATAACTAATAAGAACCTACAGTATAACACAGGGAACTCTACTCAATATATGGAAAAAATAATCTAAAAAAAGTGAGCACATATATATGTGTAACTGATTCACTTTGCTGGACACCTGAAACTTACATGGCATTATAAATCAACTATATTCCAATATTCTTCTTCTTCTTCTTCTTCTTTTTTTTAAGTAGAAACAGCTGCTCTGTGCTTAGTTGCTCAGTTGTGTCTGATTCTTTGTGACCCTATGGACTGTAGCCCACTAGGCTCCTTTGCCCATGCGATTCTCCAAGCAAGAATACTGGAGTGGGTTGCCATACCCTTTTCCAGGGTATCTTCCCAACCCAGTGATTGAACCCAGGTCTCCTGCATTGCAGGCAGATTCTTTACTGTCTGAGCCTCCAGGGAAACTCTAGGAATGGCTATTTTCAACAAATATAATTTCAGAAAGAGCATATTTTATAGCAAAGAAAGTTATCCATGATAAAGAAGGGCATTACATAATGAGGAAATGATCACTTTACTAAATAGACATAGCAATCCTTAATGTGTACCTTAAGAATGTACATACCTTAATCTATAATAGTTTATTGCTAAAATTTGCTAACCATCATCTAAGCCTTCAGTAAGCCACACTCTCTTTGCTAGTGGAGGGTCTTGGTTCAGAATTGATCATTGCTCACTATCAGGGTCGCTGAAGTTTGGGGTGGCTGTGTCAGTTTCTTATACTAAGACAATGAAATTTGCTACATCAAGGCCTCTTCCTTTCATGAATGATTTTCCCATAGAGAGAAAAAAAAATTGTTTGAAAGCATTTTACCCACAGTTAACCATTTCAAATTGAAGTCTATCCTCTCAAACACTTCCTCTGCTTTATCAACTATGTAATATTCTGAGTCTTCTGTTGTTATTTAAACAATTTTCACAGTATCTTCAGCAAAAGTAGATTTCACCTCAAGAAACTCCTTTCTTTTCTCACCTTTAAGAATCAACCCTTCATCTGTTTTATCTTGAGATCCCAGAAATTCAGTCACATATTCAAGGTCCAACTATAATTCTAGTTCTCTTGCTATTTCTACCAAATCTGTAGTTACTTCCTCCACTGAAGCCTTGAACCTCTTAAAGTCATCCATGATGGTTGGAATCAACTTCTTTCACACTCATGTTAATGTTGATATTTTCACCTCCTCCCAAGAATCACAAATGTTCTTCATGACATCTAGAATGGTGAATCATTTCAAATATATATATATATTTATTTCTTTTGCTTAGATCCATCAGTGGAATCACTATATATGACAGTTATAGACTTATAAATTGTATTTTCTCAATCAAAAGTTCTGAAAATTGAAGTGACTCCTTGATCCATGAACTGGATAAATAATGTGTTACTAGGCTTGAAAAAAAAACATTAATTTCATTGTCCATCTTCATCTGAGCTCTTGGGTGATCAGCTGCATTGTCAATGAGCAGTGATATTTTGAGTGTCTTTTTTTTTTAATTTCTTTCTAAGCACTAGGTTTCAATAGTGGGCTTAAAATATTTAGCAAGCTATGATGTAAGCAGATGTGCTATTACCCAGGCTTTGCTGTTCTGTTCATACAGCATAGGAAGACTAGATTTTTTTTTCCCCTCTTCAGTCAGAGTAGTTTGTTACTAAGAGCATAGTTCTTAATGATATTAATATTTTCTGGATGGTAAATGAACAGTGGCTTAAACTTGAAGTTGTAAGATGCATTAGTCCCTAACAAGAGTGTCAGCCTGTTCTTTGAAGCCAGGCATTGATTTCTACTCTCTAGCTATGAACACCTTTGATGACCTCTTCTAACAGAAGGCTGTTTTATCTACACTGAAAATCTTTTCTTACTGTAATCTTTATCATTAATTATCTTAGTTAGATCATCTGAATAACTTGCTGCAGTCTCTAGATCAACACATGCTGCTTCAATTTGCACTTTAATGTTACGGAGGCTTTTTTTCTTAAGCCTCAACTAGATTTTGAAACTAAACTAGCTTGAAACAATTCCTTTATATAACTGAAAATAATTAGATTAATGCTCTGGATTAAATTTTAGTTTAACCAAGAGTGATGTGGCTCGTTTGATCTCTCCAGACTACTAAAACTTACTCTGTATTTATAATAAAACTATTTCAATTTCTCAATACTTGTGTATTCACTGGGATAACACTTTTAACTTTCTTCAATAATTTTTATTTTGCATTCACATCTTTTCTAACCGTTTGGTACAAGAGGCTTACTTTTTGCCCAGTCTTGACTTTCAACATGCCTTCCTCACTAAGCTTAATCATTTTTAGCTTTTAATTTTAAGTGAGAAATGTGCAGCTGTTCTTTTCTCTTGAATACTTGATGCTATTGTAGGGTTATTAATTGGCCTAATTTCCATATTGCTCTGTCTCAGGGAATAGAGGAGGCTCAAGGAGAAATGTGGAGGGGAGCCAAGAAGAATCTGTTGGTAGAACAGTCAGAACACACATTTGTCAATTAAGTTCACAGTCTTACATGAAAATATAACACAGAGAAATGAAGTGAGCAAATCTTCATTAAAAAATGGTGCCAATAGACTGGCTCTGTGCAGAGTTGCATGGAACTTCAATTTTTGAAAAAATGCATATGTATGAAGTGCAATAATATAAAGCATGGTTAAAGAAAATCCACTGTTGTAGTTGGAGACTTTAGCACCTTTATACCAGAAATGGTCAGAGCCAACAGACATAAAAAATCCAAAATCACAGTCAAACTCAACACCATCAAATGAAAATAAACAACATCTATAGATGTCTTGGGAATCTCTGGTGGCTCAATTGGTAAAGAATCTGTGTGCAATACAGGATACCTATGTTCGATCCCTGGGTTGGGCAGATTCCAGGAGAAAGGCAGGCAAGTCACTCCAGTATTCTTGCTTGGATAATTCTATGGACAGAGGAGTCTGATGGGCTACAATGATGGTGTCAAAAAGAGTCAGACACGACTGAGTGACTAACACACACATTGATGCCTTCATCCAACAACAGCAGAATATGCAATCTGTTAAGTTCATTGAAATATTCATTAAGATAGACCACATTGTAGAATATGAACAAATCTTGACAAATTAAGAGAGAGAGAGAGAGAAATCATACAATGTCTATCTCTCAGGCAACAATGGAATTATAAACTAGAAATCAATAACTGAAAGATATTTAGAAAATTCTAAAAATGTGGAAATCAAACATTTCTAAATAATACATTACCCCGATAAATTTAAAATATTTTGAGCTAAATGAAAGTAAAAAGAGAGAGAGAGAAAAAAAAAAAAACTTATCAAAACGTGGTATAAAGTGAAAGCAGTACTTAGAGGGAAATTGATAGATTGAATATACATGAAAGAAAAGAATAAAAATATAAAATCAAGACTGAAATCCTGAGACTTCCATCTTGGGAAACTAGACAATGTAAAACCAAAGTAAGCAAGAAAAAACTAATAACATCAGAAAATATAGCAATGGAATTGACAAACAGGAAGAGAGAATTGATAAAGCAAAGGTCAAAATATCAATCAAATTAATAAGCTTCTGGTCAGGATAACTAAAAACAAAGAGAGAATAAATTTTATTAATATCAGAAATAAAAGAGGAAATATAACTACACACCCAGTATGAATTAAAAGTGTAAAAGAATACTGTAAATAATATAAAGTCCCAACATTTGATCACCTAGGTGAAGTGGTGATCAAATGTCGTGTCTAATTTCATGGCAGACATAATGGCTAAATTCTCATTAAAAGAAAGAAACAATCTAATTAGTCCTATATTTATTTTTTAAATTAATAAACAAAAAGTGCCAGACAAAAGAAGAATCACCAGTGAGTTTTAACAAACATATACACAATAAATTATTAGCAATTCTTACAGTTCCTTTCAGAAGATAGAAGCAGACTGAATACTTCCTAACTCATTCTATGAGGCCAGCATCACCCTAATACCAAAACCTGACAAAGACTCTAAAGGAAAAAAAAAAAAAGATTATCTCTCATAAACAGATATAAAATTCTCAAGAGAATAGCAAATCATATCCATGAATATATAAATGAATTATATAATATTACCAAGTGAGTGGCATTGATCCCAGGTACATAAGGCTTGTTCATTTAAAAATTAATTAATGCAATGTAATATGAACAAACTAAAGAAGAAACCTATCATGATCATATCAATAGATGCAGAAAAAAAAGAAAAACTCCAACAACTATTCTTGATAAAGACTCTCTGTAAACTAACAATAGAGGGGAAGGCCCTCACCTGAAAAGAACGATAACAAAATTTTACACAAATCCTACAGGTAACATCATATTTAATGAAGAGAAATTAAAAACTTTCCCACTAAGATCAGGAACAAGGTTAGTATATCCCCTCTTATGATTCCTATCTAACATTTTACTGGAAATCCTTGCTAATGCAAATATATTTATATATATATAGAGATAATATTTTAGCTTGAAATGAAAAATAAAATTGTCTTTTTTCACAGATGACATGATCAACTGTATAGAAAATCTAAAAGAATTGACAAGAAATATTTGTTACTAATAAACACTTATAGCAAGCTTGCAGAATACAGGGTGAGTATGCAAAATCAGTCAATAATAAGCAACATGGGATTCCCAGGTGGTTCAGTGGTAAAGAATCCACTCGCCAAACAGGAGACTTGGGTTTGATCACTGGGTCAGGAAGATCCCCTGGAGAAGTAAATGGCAATCCACTTCAGTATTCTTGCCTGGGAAATCCAATGATGAAAGGAGCCTGATGAACTAGAGTCCATGGGGTAACAAAGAGTTGGACATGATTCATTAACTAAACATCAACAGCAATAAGCTATATAAACAGTAAGCAATAAGCAAGAGGAATTTAAGATTAAGTAAACAATGTCATTACATTAACCCCAGAAAAAATGAAATTAATGGCTATAAACCCGACAAAATCTATATTAGGACACTACAAATTTCTGTTAAAAAAAAAATCAAAGAAAAGCTAAATAAATGGAAGACTATTTCTTTGGGGGAGATATTCCATGTTTATGAATATTGTCAAGATATTTTTCCATAAGTAATCTGTAAGTTCAAAGCAATCTCAATTAAAATCTCAGCAAATATTTTGTAGACATCCAAAGACTGATTCCAAAATTTATAAGGAAAAGAAGACTTAGAATTGCCAACAGTATCAAAGAACAACAAATTTGGACAACTGACTCTAATCATATTTGAGTGTTCAGTGCTCAGATATATCTGACTCTTTGCAGCCCCAAAGACTGTAGCTTGCCAGCCTTCTCTGTCAATGGGATTTTCCAGGCAAGAATACTGTAGTGGATTGCTTTTCCCTATTCTAGGCGATCTTCCTGACTCAGGGATCAAATCTGCATGTTTAAAATTTATTATAAATCTGTAGTTTCAAGACAGTATGGTAATGGTGAAAGAACAGACAAGTAGATCGATGGAACACAGTCTAGAGACCATACATAGACCCATATAAATATAGTCAACTGATCTTTCACAGAGAAGCAAAAGAAATACAATGAATCAAATATAATATTATCAGCTAATGAAGTTAGAACAGCTAGATATTATTATGCAAAATTATGAACCTAGACATAGATACTATATCCTTCATAAAAGTTAACTCAAAATGGATCATGGATGTAAATGTAAAATGCAAAAACATAAAACTTCTCAAGGTAACATAGAAGAAAATGTAGATGACTTTGAGTTTGTTGATGACTTTTAGGTGTAACACAAAGAACACAACCTGTAAAAGAAATGATTGGTAAAAAGGACTCCAATTAAATTAAGATTGTCTGCCCTGCAAAAGGCAACATCAAGAAAAAAAGCAAAAGAAGCCTCTGATTGGGAGAAAATATTGGAACACACATGCATCTGATATGAGACTTTTCTAAAATTACAATGAACTCAAAACTGAACAATAAATAAACAAGCAAAATGATTTTAAAATGAGCCAAAGACCTTAATAGCTATCTCACCAAAAATATATATACAAATGACAAATAAGCATATTAAAACATTTCTACATCATATGTCATCAAGGAAATTCAACATGATACCATTATGCTTTTTTATTTTAATGACCATAATCCAGAACACTGACACCATATATTGGCAAGAATATGGGGAAAAAAAAAAAAAAAAAAACAGGAACTCTCATCCATTGCCAGTGAGAAGGCAAAATTGTACAGCCACTTTTAAGATATTTTGGAAGTTTCTTTAAAAAGTAAACACAATACTAACATATGATCCAGCCATCACTCTTCTTGGTGTTTACTAAAAGAAGTTGAAAATGTGTGCCTAAACAGTACTTGCACATGGATATTAAACACTTTTATTAATAATTTCTGAAACTTGGAAGCAACCACAATATTTTCCATTAGGTGAATAGATAAACTGTGGTACATCCAGATAATGGAGCTATTTAACACTAAGAGGAAGTAAGTTATCAAACCATGAAAAAGCATAGAGGAAACTCAAATGCCTATTTTTTAATGACAGAAGACATTCTGAAAAGCTACATACTGAGTGATTTCAACTGTATGAAATTCTGGAAAAGACAAAATTAGAGAGTAAAACAAAAGAAAGAAAGAAATCAATGCTCATCAGGGTTTAGGTGGGAAAGAGATGAATAAAGGTAACATAATTTTTAGGGCTGTTTAAATACTCCACATGGTACAATAATAATAAATAGACACCACTATATATTTGTCCAAATTAATAGGATGTAGAATACCAGAATGAATCTTTAACTATGGGCTTTGGGTGATAATGATCTGTGACTGGAGCTTCATCAGTTGCAGCAAATGTACCATGCTGGTGGTGATGTTGACAACAGGGGAGACTATCCATTGGAAGGAGCAGAAGACATGTAGGAAATCTTTATATTTCCCTCTCACTTTTACAATGAGCCTAATATTGCTCCAAAAATAATATATTGTGATTATGCACAAGAATGCAAGTGTGAATGCATAAAGATATTTACATCCTTGATTACATTAAATTAAGATATTCTCTTTGGCTGCATACTGAACAATTAAAAGTCTATTATGTAAACTAATACATCATTATCCAAATGTTTATGTAAAGAAGTAGACTAAAATGAATGAATCAAATAGTATTCATTAAATAATTTGAACAAATGCTAATAAATTTTTAATAAAAATGCTCAAGCTTACAATCATTAGAGAAATAGAAATTGCATCCATTGAATTTGCTAAAAATATATAATTATGGCAATACTGTCAGGGAAGATAAGAACTAACAGGAACTCTTAAACATTGTTGTCTGAGATCAGTTCTGTTCAATTTAGGCGCTCAGTCATATCCAACTCTTTGCGACCCCATGGACTGCAGCACACCACACCTCCCAGTCCCTTACCATCTCCCAGAATTTACCCAAGTTCATGTCCACTGCATTGATGATGCCATCCAGCCATCTCATCCTCTGACACCCTAATGTTCAGGATCCATGAATATAATGAAGATGATGTATACCTAAATAAATGAATAAACAAGTTGTCTGAGATGAATATTGGTAAATCACTTTGGGAGAGTTATTTCACTCCGTGATGTGAAGTTGAAAATGAAGACACACATGCCAGGCATGGTTTCTATCAATAATCTTTGAGTAACACCTGCAAAAGAATGTTCATGAAGCATAATTTGTGTAAGTAAAAATACAGGAAAGAATCCAAAGTCCATTGATGAGGATAATTATTTATTTTAGACAATCCAGCACTGAAACTTAATACATCTTGTCTCTATGTGTATCAATGTGGGTGAGTCCAAGAAAATTATGATTGTTGTTCAGTCACCCACTCGTGTTTGACTCTTTGTGACCCCATAGACTGCAGCACTCCAAGCCTCCCAGTCCCTCACCATCTCCCAGAGCTTACCCAATTTCATGTCCACTGCATTGGTAATGCCATCCAGCCATCTTATCCTCTGATGCCCTCATATTCAGAATCAATGAATGTAATGAATATGATGAATACATAAATGAGTAAAGAGGTATAGAGAGCAGAATATATTTTTCTATAAATGGAAGTTATGCAAAATATTCCCATTTTTATCTATGCTAATATATAAATGTAGAAAAATGTTCATGTAAACAATAATGTTAGAAGATATGACTATTAATGTTGGTTGTACATTGCTTTTGATATAGTCCAGTGGATTTCTAAAACTTTAAAGTTTAAAAAATAAATTACATTTTATTTCAGATATTTCCTCTGCTTCATAGCCTCCGTACAAACTCTCTTACTCTCATGCTTCAGAAAATGTACTCATTCTCCATTTCTTTTTGCCAAGTACTTCTCTTTTATGTGGCAATAACATTTGCTCCAAGTGTGTCAGCTTTTGACTCTATGAAAATATCTTTGAAATCTACATCTCCAATGTAAATCACTCCCTCTCTAATTCTTCATTTCCAGTTTCCTGTTTGTTACTACCAGCTGAGTGTCCTACTGGCAACTTGAGGAGGAGTATTTTATTGCATAAGGATCAAACAAGGTTTAGCTAAAGCTCATTGATCATGATTACAATTAGCATATAATGGTATGTAGTTTTTACTGTGTGCCCTGGTTTTCCTACAGCTGTAGTGATTTATGAATCTTCTTTGTGATACATAATATATGGTAGGTTTTATATATTTATATATATATACACACACACACACACATATATGTATTTCATATATTTATTATTTTATTTACAAAGCTTTATCAGAATTCAAGAAAGAAGGAATTTTTATTCTTAAGGAGTAAAAATCTCATTTTAAACAGAATAAAACAAGATCATAATCCAAATGCCCTGAAATTATTTTCAAGTGTATTAAATGTATTTGCTTCTTCAGAATGCAAAGGATAAACTATTTCTTTAACTTATTCTATCCTGACTTGAATATCATCAACCAAGAAGAAGCTGAACTTATTTCTTTCCTCTGATTTTTCTACAGACTTTGTCACTTTGGATCTTTAGTATTTCAGATTTAATACCCAGCCAAAGACAAACAAAAACAAAAGCAAATTACTACATTTAATCTTGCTTCTCCAGCACACAAATGTCCATCAATTTTCATCTTGCACTTTTCTTTGTCACTTACAGCTTCTAACTCCTCTGAAAATGTTTAATACTTAACTCATTGAATTCTATTATCAACTGTATACTTAACCTGGTCTTTTAAGTCTTTAATACACTATGAATTAAAAATTCAATCATTCCTTTTTAAGGTGTCTTTTATTTAATCTATCTATCAGATATAATGCAAATACTATACCTTTCTTCAAAACTCTTCCTTTTTACTTAATTTCATGTTTATTGTCCTTATCTTATATAGATGCTAATACTAAGCATACTTTTCTAATTCTGTTGGTGTACCAGTTTCTAAAATATTCTCTCCCAGACTGAATTAAGATTTAAAGGGATTTTATTTTTCTTTACTGGGAAAGATATGACTTTTGGATATAACTGATAATGACAGTGCATTTCTTTGATTTTTGGGAACAATGTATAAATAAAAAGAGAATTGAAGTCTATTTTAGATAACTTAAAGTTTTACATAAAAAAATCAGCAAAAAACTAAGCCTGAGAGAGAACAATGGAAAGTGTGTCACACAAAAGGAAAAACTCTAGGTCTTCTGAGGACATGTTATGTTTAAGTGTACACAGTTTTGGAAATCTTCCCTTTTCTGCCCTCTTCCCCTAGTCATCTCACTGTACTAATGCTGCTATGTGGAAGCGTACCCCTTACTTCCCCACTAGGAAGCTGCTACATTCGCTAAAAATAACTGAAATCTCACTCTCTTGGCATCTTTTGTGGGGCAACTTGTACAGCTAACAGCATCTGCCGAATATCTATACCCTTCTTCATCTGATTTATCATGATCTCACAGAAGAAGGAGTGAAAACCCTGATTTGCTTTTCAACAAAAGACTTGAAACATGTAATGCTGACTTTAGAATCATGCAGGGAACAGAAACCTGATGAGTCTCAATAAGGAAAAAAAATTTTGAAGAATAATGGAGAAAGAAAAAGTTTCAGAAGCTAGGATTAGAGCTACCATTGTTATGTAGTAGCAGAAAGTTTGACAATAGCATCATTGAATAATGTGGAAAATAGAAAATGTACCAAATAAACTTCATGATCTAGCTATGAAGGGTTTCTGCTTACGGCTCATAATAAAATTTTGAAGGAGATAGATTATCTATGGACAAAACTCCCAAAATTCAGTTAGAATCAATAAGAAATATATAGGGCTATAACAGTCTTTCCATCAAGGAAGACATTTTCAAATAAATAATCTCAGAACACATGCCAAATAAAACCAAAGTAGTGCCAGAAAAGTTGGTCCCTGGGAATACAAAATGTGATTGAAAAGCCCTTTGTTAAATCCTCAGAAAGATTCAGAGCAAATCATAAAATCCTTCTCAGTTTAACAAAAATGCCACCAAGAATCTAAGAAAATTTCCCACTGACTCACTTTCCTGGACAATGTTTCTAACCTCTTAAAAGCATTGTTCCATCACTGCCTTACAGGAAACACCATGGTAGAAGATGTTTTTCTTCAAGATATTCATAGGTGTAGATTCTGTTCAATAGCATGAGCATGACATGACAAGAAATGCCTCAAGTCTTTAAAGGAATATTATCAGTTTTAATGGAAAGGGACAGAGAAAAGTCAAAGTGAAAAGAGAAATTTGAATCTCTAAATTTATGCACATTGAAAACTATATATTAGTTACATAGTTCCAAAAATAAACTGCGATTCATGGGGTTGAAAGAGTCAGACATGACTGAGTGACTGAACTGAACTGAAAAATAAACTAATTTTGGTGAAAGCAGAAGAATGAATCAGAGGGGGGAAAAAAGAACACAGAAGGCAGAATTTGAAGCCAAAGGGGATTACTGTCAAGGACTGGGCCCTAATCAAGAAATTGCCAATACACACCCAGCTGCATCTTCAAATTGCTAAGGACTAATGACTGAATATCTCTTTTCCTGCCACCATTATTTCAATGGAGAAAGAATTTCTATCACAGTTAGCTTACCCCTATGACTAGCCTATGTTGAATGCAAGTGGAACAGATAATTTCCCTCTTTCATTCATATGAACAAGAATTGTTTTTGTTCAGTTGCTCAGTCATGTCTGGACTTCCCTGTCTTTCACCACCTCCTGGAGATTGTTCAAACTCATATCCATTGAATTAGTGATGTCATCTAACCATCTCGTCTCTGTCATTCCCTTCTCCTCCTGCTCTCAAACTTTCTCAGCATCAGAGTCTTTTCTAATGAGTCAGTTCTTTATATCAGATGGCCAAAGTATTGGAGCTTCAACTTCAGCATCAGTCCTTCTAATGAATAGGGTTGTTTTCCTTTAAGGTTGACTGGCTTGATCTCCTTGAAGTCCAAGGGACTCTCAAGAGTCTTCTCCAACCCCACAGTTCAAAAGCATCAATTATTTGGTGCTCGGCCTCCTTTTTGGTCCAACTCTCACATTCATACATGGCTACTGGAAAAAAAAAATCATAGCTTTGACTATATGGACTTTTGTTGGCAAAGTAATGGCTCTGCTTTTTAATAGACTGTTTAAGTTTGTCACAGTTTTTCTTCCAAAGAGCAAATGAACAAGAATAACCACATCCAAGTATGTGAAACAAAGGTGAACATCTCTACCACACTCTTTATAACAGGTCTGAGAGATAGACATTAATTTTCTTTATATATATTAAGTAACAAAGGTTTGTAGAAATGGAAAAGCCTGGAACGTTTGGCTTGAAAGCTTTGACTATTCTACTTCACCAAAATACTAACATTCAAATAGCAGGTTGCATAAGACATCACTGAGTCTATGGAAATTCTGTGTCAGGAAGGAAACTGAACCTCCGAGGAGGGTGGTGGGGGAAACAAAAAATCTCTCCTACCTGCCGATATGGAGAGATTGACTTAGGGAGAAAAACATATAGGGATGAAAAATCTAGAACGTTCTGTACTTTCATAAGTACGGTTCCCAGAGGAATTAATGCACAGAGGGTAGAAGAAAGAGATAAGATATAATTGCATTATCTCCTGATTTCTGATCTTGAAGTAGCAAAATTTGTCACTTCTCATTGCAATCATTGGTTGTTTACCCCTCATAATTAAAAGATATTAAAATATCTTTTGAGGATATTATTAGGCTATACTTAGGATCAGTTATTGGGTCATTCTTTCATTATTTTCCCTTAATTACATTAATATAATAATGATCATGGCTATACTTTCTTATGAAACTGAAAGTCACTCACTTGTGTTTGACTTTGTGTGACCCCATGGACTATAGAGTCCATGGAATTCTCCAGGCCAAAATACTGGAGTAGGTAGCCTTTCCCTTCTTCAGGGGATCTTTCCAACCCCAGTATCCCGATTTGCAGGCTGATTCTTTACCAGCTGAGCCACAAGAGAAGCCCAAGTATATTGGAATGGGTAGCATATTCCTACTCCAGCGGATCTTTCTTACCCAGAAATCGAACTGGGGTCTCCTGCATTGCAGGCAGATTCTTTACCAACTGAGCTATCAGGGAAGCCCTAAGTTCAGTTCAGTTGTTCACGGGTGTCTGACTCTTTGTGACCCCATGAATCACAGCATGCCAGGCTGCCCTTCCATCACCAATTCCCAGAGTTCACTCAAACTCATGCCATCAAGTCAGTGATGCCATCCAGCCATCTCATCCTCTGTCATCCTCTTATACTCCTGCCCCCAATCCCTCCCAGCATCAGGGTCTTTTCCAATGAGCCAACACTTCACATAAGGTGGCCAAAGTATTAGAGTTTCAGCTTCAGCGTTAGTCCTTCCAATGAACAACCAGGTTGGATCACCATGCAGTCCAAAGGACTCTCAAGAGTCTTCTCCAACACCACAGTTCAAAACCATCAATTTTTTGACTCTCAGCTTTCTTCACAGTTTAACTCTTACATCCATACATGACCACTAGAAAAATCATAGCCTTAACTAGACAGACTTTTTTTTTTTTTTTAAGTCTGACACTGTTTCCACTGTTTCCCTATCTATTTCCCATGAAGTAATGGGGCCAGATGCCATGATCTTCATTTTCTGAATGTTGAGCTTTCAGCCAACTTTTTCACTCTCCTCTTTCACTTTTATCAAGAGGCTTTTTAGTTCCTCTTCACTTTCTGCCATAAAGGTGGTGTGATATGCATATCTGAGGTTATTGATATTTCTCTCAGCAATCTTAATTCCAGCTTGTGCTTCTTCCAGCCCAGCATTTCTCATGATGTACTCTGCATAGAAGTTAAATAAGCAGGGTGACAATACACAGTCTTGAGGTACTCCTTTTCCTATTTGGAACCAGTCTGTTGTTCCATGTCCAGTTCTAACTGTTGCTTCCTGACCTGCACATAGGTTTCTCAAGAGGCAGGTCAGGTGGTCTGATGTGCCCATCTCTTTCAGAACTTTCCAGTTTGTTGTGTTGTACACAAAGTCTTTAGCATAGTCAATAAAGCAGAAATAGATGTTTTTCTGGAACTCTCTTGCTTTTTCCATGATCCAGTGGATGTTGGCAATTTGATCTCTGGTTCCTCTGCCTTTTCTAAAACCAGCTTGAACATCTGGAAGTTCACGGTTCACGTATTGCTGAAGCCTGGCTTGGAGAATTTTGAGCATTACTTTACTAGCGTGTGAGATGAGTGCAATTGTGCGGTAGTTTGAGCATTCTTTGGCATTGCCTTTCTTTGAGCCCAGCATTTCTCATGATGTACTCTGCATAGAAGTTAAATAAGCAGGGTGACAATACACAGTCTTGAGGTACTCCTTTTCCTATTTGGAACCAGTCTGTTGTTCCATGTCCAGTTCTAACTGTTGCTTCCTGACCTGCACATAGGTTTCTCAAGAGGCAGGTCAGGTGGTCTGATGTGCCCATCTCTTTCAGAACTTTCCAGTTTGTTGTGTTGTACACAAAGTCTTTGGCATAGTCAATAAAGCAGAAATAGATGTTTTTCTGGAACTCTCTTGCTTTTTCCATGATCCAGTGGATGTTGGCAATTTGATTTCTGGTTCCTCTGCCTTTTCTAAAACCAGCTTGAACATCTGGAAGTTCACGGTTCTCGTATTGCCCTACTTTCTTATAAATATGATTTATAAAATGCTTTCCAAAAAGTACATGTAGTGGTATGCTTGCAAGAGTATGTATGTGGCATGTGGTATGAAACACAAGTACAATGAGAACATTAACAGACAGAAAATGATCCTTATAACTTAATAATATAATAAATGGTCATCTTCACTGATAGGGTTATTTTAAAATAGAAAGACATATTTCAAAATGATCATAGTAAATTAAATAAAGTTTTCTGCAAAACATCATGGAGCTCAAATTTCTACAAATAGAACTAAAAGTAAATAAAATTTGAAAATTACTAATTTCTGTGCTCTCAATAAAGGCAAAATGTCATAGTAAGAGATGATTTATCCAAATATTTCTCATTTTCTTTTGTGCTTAATCTATCAAAGCTATAAATCAGGCTACTTTAGGTAACCTTCACTAGTTTTTTTTTTTTTTTTACATATTTCAAAATGATCATAGTAAATTAAATAAAGTTTTCTGCAAAACATCATGGAGCTCAAATTTCTACAAATAGAACTAAAAGTAAATAAAATTTGAAAATTACTAATTTCTGTGCTCTCAATAAAGGCAAAATGTCATAGTAAGAGATGATTTATCCAAATATTTCTCATTTTCTTTTGTGCTTAATCTATCAAAGTATAAATCAGGCTACTTTAGGTAACCTTCACTAGTTTTTTTTTTTTTTTTAAGTCACATATATTTATTTATAAAGTTGGGTGAGGAAATGTTATTGTATTTTCCCCTTTTTTTAAATTTATTTTTTAACTGGATGAAAATTGCTTTACAATGCTGTTTTGGTTTCTGAGATACAATAATGTGAATCAACTTTAACTATGCATACATCCCCTACCTCCTGAACCTCCTTCCCACCCCCCCATCCCATCCTTCTAGGGCATTATAAAGTGCCAGCCTGGGCTTCCCACCAGCTATCTATTTTGCACTGATAATATATATATATGTAAATGCTACTTTTTCAACTTGTCCATTCTCTCCCTTACCCACTGTGCCTCCACAAATTCATCTGTGTCTCTATTCCTTCCCTACAAATAGATTCATTAAATCATTTTTCTAGATTGCATATGTGTATTAATATACAATATTTGTTTTTCTTTTTCTGACTTACTTCAATCTTTATAACAGGCTCTAGATTAATGTACTTCACTGTCACTGACTCAACTTTGTTCATTTTTATGGTAGAGTAATATTCCATTATATATACACATATACATATATGTATGGTGAAGGTGAACTCGCTCACTCGTGTCCGACTTTTTGCGACCCTGTGGACTGTAACCTACTAGGCTTCTCCGTCCATGGGATTCTCCAGGCAAGAATACTGGAGTGGATTGCCATTTCCTTCTCCAGGGAATCTTCCTGACCCAGGGATCGAACCCAGGTCTCCCGCATTGGAGGCAGATGCTTTAACCTCTGAGCCACCATGTATACCATCTATATACTATATCTTATGTTTTTAGTCAATTTTTTATGAACTTAAAGTTTGGAAAGTTATGACCAGCCTAGATAGCATATTGAAAAACACAGACATTACTTTGTCAACAAAAGTCCGTCTAGTCAAGGCTATGTTTTTTCCAGTGGTCATCTTTGGATGTGAAAGTTCGACTGTGAAGAAAGCTGAGTGCTGAAGAATTGATGCTTTTGACTGTGGTGTTGGAGAAGACTCTTGAGAGTCCCTTGGACTGCAAGAAGATCCAACCAATTCATTCTAATGGAGATCAGTTCTGGATGTTCTTTGGAAGGACTGATGCTGAGGCTGAAACTCTAATACTTTGGGCACCTCATGCAAGGAGTTGACTCACTGGAAAAGACTCTGAAGCTGAAAGGGATTAGGGGCAGGAGGAGAAGGGGATGACAGAGGATGAGATGGCTGGATGGCATCACCGACTTGATAGACAAGAGTTTGAGTGAACTCTGGGAGTTGGTGATGGACAGGGAGGCCTGGCATGTTGCGATCCATGGGGTCGAAAAGAGTTGGACATGACAGTGACTGAACTGAAATGAAAGTTTGCTCTCATGTCCTATCTTTTCTAAATATTGCTACAGTGAATATTGAGGTACATATGTATTTTTGAGTTGTGGTTTTCTAAGGATATAAACCCAGTAGTGGGATTGCTGGATTATATGGCAAATTTATTCCTAGCTTTTAAAAGAATCACCATACTGTTCCCCATGATGGCTCTATTAATTTACATTCCCACCAACAGTGTAGGAGGGTTCCCATTTTTCCATATAGTCTCCAGCATTTATTGTTTGTGGATTTTTTGATAGTGGCCACTCTGATTTGTATAAGGTGATAACCTATTGTAGTTTTGATTTGCATTTCTCTAATAACTGCTAATGTTGAGCTTTTTTTTTCATGCATTTACTGGTTATCTGTATGCTTTCTTTGGAGAAATGTCTGTTTAGGTCTTCTGCACATTTTTGATTGGACTGTTTGTTTTTCTGATATTGAGTTGTATGAGATGATTATATATTTTAAAGAAAAATCATTTGTTACTTGCTTCATTTGCAATTATTTTATCCCATTCTGAGGGTTGTCTTTGAATTTTGTTTATTGTTTCCTATGCTGTGCAAATGAATAAAAACTTACTTAGGTGCAATTTGTTCATTTTTGTTTTTATTTCCATTACTCTAGGAGTTGGGTAAAAGATGATCGTGCTGTGTTGTCAAAGAGTGCACTGCCTGTGTTTTCCTCTAAGGGATTTATAGTTTCTGGTCTTTCATTTAAGTCTTGAATCCACTTTGAGTTTATTTTTGTATATGATGTTAGGGGTGTTCTAGATTTATTCTACCATATGTATCTGTTCATTTTCCCAGCACCACTTATTGAAGAGGCTGTCTTTTTTCCATTATATATTCCTGCCTCTTTTGTCAAAGATAAGATCCCCAAAGGTGCTTGGGTTTAACTCTGGGGTTTCTGTCTTGTTCCATTTGTCTATATTTCTCTATTTTTGACAGTACCATACCGTCTTGATGATTGTAGCTTTGTAGTATAGTATAAACTCAGAAAGTTCTTTTTCCAGCTTCATTTTTCTTTCTCATGGTTACTTTGGCTATTTGGGGTCTTTTGGGTTTCCATACAAATTGTGAAAATTTTTGGAGTAATTCTGTTGTAAATATCCTAAGTGGTTTGATAGGGATTCATTGAATTTGTAGATTGTTTAGGGTAGTATACTCATTTTCACAATATTGATTCTTTATATCCAATAATGTGTATCTCTCCATCTGTTTGTGTCATCTTTCAGTTTTTTCAGTGCCTTATAGTTTTCTGCATATAGTCCTTTGGTCTCTTTATGCAAATTTATTCTTAAGTATTTTATTATTTTTGTTGTAATGGTGAGTGGGATGTTTTCCTTAAGTTTTCTTCCTGATTTTTCATTGTTAGTGTATAAAAATGCAAGAGGCTTCTGCATGTTAATTTTATATCCTGTGACTTTAGTTTAGCCATTAATTACTTTTAATAATTTTCTAGTGGCATCTTATATGTATAGTATCATGTCATCTACAAACAACAAGAGTTGTACTTCTTTTCCAATATGAATTTTCTTCTTCTTCTTCTCTGACTGCTATGGCTAGGGCTTCCAAAACGATGTAGAATAATAGTGGTAAGAGGGACACCCTTCTCTTGTTCCTGATCTTAAAAGAAATGCTTTCACTCTTTCACCATTCAGAATAATATCCACCAGGGTTTGTCATATGAGGCCACTATTATGTCGAGGTAGGTTTATTATATGCCTACTTTCTGGAGAGATGTTGTTGTAAATGGATGTTGAGTTTTGTTGAAAGCTTTCTCTGGAACTATTGTGATGATCATATCTTTTTTTTTTTTTAATCTTTCAGTTTGTTAGTTTGGTATATCACATTGATTGATTTGTATATACTGAAGAATCTAGCATTCCTAGGATAAATCTCCCTAAGTTAGTAGAAGGAAAAAAATCATGAAGATCAGAGGAGAAATAAATGAAAAAGAACTAAGGAGGTAATAGGAAACATCAATAAAACTTAAATTTGATTCTTTAAGAAGATAAACAAAATTGACAAACCATTAGTCAGACTCATTAAGAAAAAAAGAAGTCTCAAATCAATAAAATTAGAAATATAGAAGGAGAAATTACAACAGACAATACAGATATACAGAGAATCATAAGAGACTACTACAAACAATTATATGCCAATAAAATGGACAACCTAGAAGAAGTGGAGAAATTCTTAGAAATGCATAACTTTCCAAGACAAAACCAAGAAAAAAATAGAAAATATGAATGGAGCAATCACAATCAAAAGAATCAGAAATGTAATCAAAATCCTTACAACAAACAAAAACCCAGGGCCAGATAGATTCACAGGTGAATGTGTAGAGAAGAACTAATATCTAGCCTGTCAAAACTATTCCAAAAATTTGCAGAGAGAGGAAAGACTCCCAACTCATTCTACAAGGCCACCATCACTGTGATACCAAAACCAGTCAAATATATCACCAACAAAGAAAATTACAGGTAAATATCACTAATAAAAGTAGATTCAGAAATCCTCAAGAAAATTCTAGCAAATAGGATCCAACAGCACCGTAAAAAGGATCATAAACCATGGTCTTCATTGCTCTTCCTGGTTGGGTTCACTGGGAAGAAGTCTCTTGGAAGAAATTTTGTCGTTCAAGTTTGTTTGTAAGAACTGCTGGATCATCACTACTTTGGAGCCTGGAGGAGCTGATTTGGTTTAAAGAGAGGTCAAGATATTCTATGAATCACAGTGCAATCTCAGATGATCCTATGGAGAGCTCAATAAACAAAATACCCTGTCAGATGCATCCTTTATGGGATACAGTTGAAAAGGTGAGGTCTTTCTCCTTCTTTGGCCCGTTAGTGCATGTTACTGCCCCCGAGAAGCACGACTCTAAGCAGAGCTTCACTCTGCATTTGAGGAAATAAGCTGAAGCTCCAATACTTTGGCCACTGATGCAAACAAAGATTCATGAAAAGACCCTCATTCTGGGAAAGATTGAAGAAAGAGATAGAAGAGGGTGACAGAGAATGAAATGGTTGCAGGGCATCACTGATTCAGTGGACATGAACTTTGGTAAACTCCAGGAGATGGTGAGGGACAAGGGGGCCTGGTGTGCTGCAGACCATGGGGTTGAAAAGAGACAGACACGAGTCAACAACTGAACAGCAGCAACCAAAGCCAGAGTGAGTGTATTTGCCAACTTATGTTATTCTTTGAAGGATGTATGGCATAAATATTTCAGTGTAGGAAATGGCTCTTTTGCCTGTACCATAGATGAGGATGATTTGCACAGTGTAACATGGATATCAAGCAGTAGGGTCTGGGATAAACACCTATTCTTTTGAACTTCATGAATATTTCTTACTGCCATGCACAGTAACTTATTTGTGGTAGATATAAGCCCCAAGCCCAAAAGATTATCTGTAATATCTCAAAGCAGATTTTCTCCATTTAAATGAGCCATCTGTCTTATTTCTGGGTTTTAAAATAAGGTATATATCTGCCACTTATTTTCTCTTTTCTGAAGTTTCTAGATGTTTAAGTTTTGTTAAAGTGGCCAATAAATTTCTGTCATTCTAGGATTATCATTGTTTTTGTTGTTCAGTTTCTAAGTAGTGCCCAGCTCTTTGCAATCTCATGTAGCATTCCAGGCTCTTCTGTTCCTTGCTACCTCCTGGAGTATGCTAAAATTGCTGTCCATTAAATCAATGATGCTATATAAGTACTAATTTTCTGCTGTCCTCTTTTCCTTTTCCTTTCAATCTTTCCCAGCATCAAGCTCTTTTCAGATGAATTGGCTCTTCACCTTAGTTGGCCAAAGTATTGGAGATTCAGCTTCAGCATCTTCCCTGCCAATGAATATTCAGGGATGATTTCCTTTATGATTGATCTCCGTGAAGTCCAAGGGACTCCCAAGAGTGTCCTCCAGCAGCACAATTTGAAATAATCAATTCTTCAGCACTCAATCTTCTTTATGGTCCAACTCTCACATCCCTGCAGGGCTGCTGGAAAAACCACATCTTTGATTATACGAACCTTTGTTGAAAAGTGATGCCTTAGCTTTTTTATATTCTCTCTAGGCTTGTCATAGCTTTCCTTCCATGTATCAACCATCTTTTAATTTCCTGACTGTGGTCACCATCTGGAGTGATTTTGGAGCCCAAGAAAATAAAAGCATAACTGCTTCTACATTTTCCCCTTCTATTTACATGAAGTTTGAGACTGGATGCCACAATCTGAATTTTCTGAATGTTGAGTTTCAAGTCAGCTTTTTCATTCTCCTCTTTCATCCTCAGCAAGAGACTCTTAAGTTCCTCTTCACTTTCTGCTGTTAAAGTGGTATCATCTACATACCTGAGATTATTGATATTTATCCCAGCAATTCTGATTTCAGCTTGTGATTCATTCAGCCCAGTCTTTAACATGATGTACTCTACATATAAGTTAAATAAAACAGTGAAAATATTGTTCCTTGTTATAATCCTTTCTCAGTTTTGAACCAATCAGTTATTCCATGACTGATTCTAACTTCTTGACCTGCAAATTTTTCAGGAAGCAGGAAAGATGTTGTTTTACTCCAATCTCTTTAAGAATTTTCCACAGTTTGTTGTGATCTGCACAGTTAAAGACTTTAGTATAATAAATGATGCAGAAGTAGCTTTTTTCCTGAAATTTCTTTGCTTTCTCTATGATTCAAAAATGTTGGCAATTTGATTTTTGGTTCCTCTGCCTTTTCTAAATTCAGCTTTACATCTTGAAGCTACCAGTTCACATACTTCTCAGGGCTACCTTGAAAGATTTTGAGCATTATCTTGCTAGCATGTGATATGAGGACAATTGTACTGTACTTTGAACATCCTTTGACATCGCCCTTCTTTGGGATTGGAATGAAAACTGACATTTTACAGTCCTGCAGTCGCTGCTGCATTTTACAAACTTGTGGACATATTGAGTGCAACACTTTGACAACATCATCTTTTGAGATTTTAAGTAGCTCAACTGGAATTCCATCAGCTCCACTAACTTTGTTGGTAGTAATGTTTCCTGCCCACTTGATTTCATACTCTAGAATGTCTGGCTCTAGGTGAGTGATCACACTGTTGTGATTATCTGGGTCATTAAGAACTGTATCTGTGTTGTTCTTCTGTGTATTCTTGCCATTATTCTTGATCTGTTCTGCTTCTGGAGCTATTAAAAATCCCTAACCTTAAAATAAAATGTTATCATGCATGGATATCCATACCGAAGCAATCATAGAAAAGTCAGCTCTGTCAATCCTTATACAAGAGCCTTCTAGTTTAAATAACCAGAGTAACAGAGCCTGTGAAGCTGATTTTATGTTCTCCAAGCTACCAATGGAGCTATGGCCTTTTTGTGTAGAGTAAATGACAGGTAATAATTAACTGCAATTGCAATTATATATTCACCATTACTAATCAAAACTTTTTTGAATAGGATCTGAAATGATACCTAAGGCATTTAAAATGTAATACTTTTCACAGCTTGATCTCAGCACTCATTCAACGACACATAACCATAATTTTTAAAAATATATTGCCCAATAGTTATTAAAGGATTTTAAAGTGAATAAAAAATTCAATCAATATAATGATGGTTACTTACTTTCTTATGATATTGTTTTACTTTGTATGATATTCAGTTCAGTTCAGTTCAGTCGCTCAGTCATATCTGACTTTTTGTGACCCCATGAATCTCAGCACGCCAGGCTTCCCTGTCCATCACCAACTCCCGGAGTTCACTCAGGCTCATATCCATCGAGTCAGTGATGCCATCCAGCCATCTCATCCTCTGTCGTCCCCTTCTCCTCCTGCCCCCAATGCTTCCCAGCATCAGAGTCTTTTCCAATGAGTCAACTCTTCCCATGAGGTGACTAAAGTACTGGAGCTTCTGTTTTAGCATCATTCCTTCCAAAGAAATTCCAGGGCTGATCTCCTTCAGAATGGACTGGTTGGATCTCCTTGTAGTCCAAGGGACTCTCAAGAGTCTTCTCCAACACCACAGTTCAAAAGCATCAATTCTTCGGCACTCAGCCTTCTTCACAGTTCAACTCTCACACCCATACATGACCACTGGAAAAACCATAGCCTTGACCAGATGGACCTTAGTCAGCAAAGTTATGTCTCTGCTTTTGAATATGCTATCTAGGTTGGTCATAACTTTCCTTTAAAGAGTAAGTGTCTTTTAATTTCATGGCTGCAGTCACCATCTGCAGTGGTTCTGGAGCCCCCCAAAATAAAGTCTGGCACTGTTTCCACTGTTTCCCCATCTATTTCCCATGAAGTGATGGGACCAGATGCCATGATCTTCGTTTTCTGAATGTGAGCTTTAAGCCAACTTTTTCACTCTCCTCTTTCACTTTCATCAAGAGGGCTTTTTAGTTCCTCTTCGCTTTCTGCCATAAGGGTGGTGTCATCTGCATATCTGAGGTTATTGATATTTCTCCTGGCAATCTTGATTCCAGATTGTGTTTCTTCCAGTCCAGTGTTTCTCATGATGTACTCTGCATATAAGTTAATAATATTACCTAATGCTAATTAAAAAATGAATGCAGTGACATAAATTTAAAATTCATAAATTTGTTCCCAATGAATTTTCCAAATTCATTTTTCCCATGAAATTTGTGTGTGTGTATGGAGATAAGTGTTGGTGATAATTTGTGACTGTCACTGAGTAGTCGGATCCCCCTCTTTCCAATCCTCATTCAGAATACCTTGCAAGACTCTACCTTCTGACTAGTTCTGACCAATGAGATATAGTAGGTCACTTCCAGCCCAAGGATATAGTGGCCATTGTGAGGTCTTCCAGGAGGAGACCTCTTTTCTCTCACTGATGGTGACAGAAATTATTGGTGTTGGTAGCTGTTCCATCAGCTGATGTCCCTCAGTCACTGTGAAGAGCACTGTTCTATAGGCCTGTGAAAAGCACAAGGATCAATTATGGCCCTAAGGATCAATAGCTAGGATCAATAAAGGATCAATTATGCTGCACTGCTGTTGACATTGGTGGTTATTATCTGCCATAACATAAACTGGTATGAATGTCTTGGCTCTTACACTTGGAAAAGACCTTGGAAGAGTGGTAATATAAAAAAAAAATAGATGCAAAGTAACTCACTACCACAAACAAGACTACCAGGATGCAGTCTTATTATACAAAAATGAAACAACTGTGTTTTGGGAGGTATCTGGGGAAGGTTGTGTCATAGGCTATGAATGAAGACATGAGTGTGGAGTATGTGATGTATGTAAATTAGGTGCCCTCAGCCTCACTGACTTGTAAAACTCATGTATCTTACATTGTCTTAACCTCACTGCTTGGAAGCAACCCCACAAAAAGTCAAGCAAGGGCAGTAGAAAGATCCCAGCTCCCTTCCCACAAAGGAATCAGCTATGGACAGCTGACTCCAGAGGGCTGGGCAATGAAAGGCAGAGAGTTTAGAGCTGGGCCCACAGAAAATGAGTCCCTCTGCAAGACAGCCATAGAATTAAGTCATTCATAAGACTTGTTAAATTTGCTGGATACGTTCAACTGAGCCATTAAGCCTCACTGACTTGTACAACTCATGTATCTTACATTGTCTTAACCTCACTGCTTGGAAGCAACCCCACAAAAAGTCAAGCAAGGGCAGTAGAAAGATCCCAGCTCCCTTCCCACAAAGGAATCAGCTATGGACAGCTGACTCCAGAGGGCTGGGCAATGAAAGGCAGAGAGTTTAGAGCTGGGCCCACAGAAAATGAGTCCCTCTGCAAGACAGCCATAGAATTAAGTCATTCATAAGACTTGTTAAATTTGCTGGATACGTTCAACTGAGCCATTTTTTCTCATATATTGTAATGCTATGTGGCATTTGATCAGTGTGAAGGAAATATCTACCTAGGAAGATATAAGCTTAACTATATGTACTTCCCAACCAGAAAAATTCACATAGATCTTGGCTCCTCCCCAACCTCTTTGAAGCAGTTCCTCAGAGCTATCGAGAGTCTGTTTTGGGGTCTACAGTTTTCAGTAATGTTCCTGAATAGAAGAAGCCTGAAGCTATCACATCATGCATTTTTCTTTAAGTGGACAAATCCTACCTCCAAATTTACATGAAATTTAGCCCCAAGTTTGCATGAAGTGTGTTCAAGCGAAATTGAAATTCAGGCATTCACATTGAGCAAGTACAACAGAGAATAAAACCCACACAGACTTGTTTTTGAGTGGTGGGGAAAATGCATGATTTTCTAGAAGACAGTCATGATTCAAGCCATATCAACATGTGAGATGTTGTAAATACTGAACAAATCTGACTATTTCAATAAATTCTTTAGAAGAGCTAGACAAAGCATCTGTCTGTCTAGGTTCATGCTCAGTTGTGTCCTACTTTTTGCTATAGCCCATCATGTTCCCGTGTCCTTGGGACTTTCCAGGCAAGAATACTGAAATGGGTTGCCATTGCCTTCCAGGAGATCTTCTCAACTCAGAGATTTAACCCATTGTTCCCTGCACCTCCCACATTATCAGCCAGATTCTTTACTATTGAGCCACCTGGGAAATCCCAGACAAAGCATGCATACAGGTAATAGATTCAGGATGGGTTTCCCAGATGGTGCTAAGGGTAAAGAACCTGCCTGACAATGCAGGAAATGTCAGAGATTTGATTTGGCTCCCTGGGTTTAGGAGATATCCCAGAGGTGATCATGGCAACCCACTCCAGTATTCTTGCCTGGAGAATCCGATTGACAGAAGAGTCTGTCACACTACAGTCTGTAGGATCACACAGAGACAGATACATGACTGGAGGGACTTAGCATGCAGTAGGTTGATGATTACTGATAGTTTCAAAGGACAGACTCCTCAAGGTAATGATGTTAATGTCTTTCTATTTATAGGAAGGTACAAGAATGTAGGGTCACTGACATTCTTTCTAAGGTCTGCATCTATTTATTTAAGGGCCTATTTATCAGAAGCATGGAATACCTCATTCTAAATTTCCCTCAAGGCACCCTGTTAGTGAGGCAACTGCAGTGGGTTGTGATTTAACCCTTCATACACCGGAGTGATGAGCAACTATAATTGCTTTTTTTTTTTTCTTTTTTTTCCCACAGACTTCATAGTAAAAATAGACTTGGTAGGCAAGATATGAGTTTCTGAATGTGGATAAATGTCATTACCTGACCCTACTCTGAAAGCTAACTTTATCAGACTGGAGTATGACACTATTGTGAAAAAAAAAAAAAGAGTAAATTAAATTTGTGTAATCATATTTATGAAAGTATTTGTAAAAGTTTACATAAAATTCAAAATTCTATCATCTACAAAAATATGACTGCAAAAAATGAGGTAAAAATAGTTGTTTTATTTTAGGTGCTCCTTTATTAAGTATAGTATAGAAAATTATAAACTTTGAAATTATTTTCATTTCTGTAGGTTTTTTGAAATGTTTTTAAAATATTAGGGCTTCCTCGATAACTCAGCTGATAAAGAATCCACTTGCAATGCAGGAGATTCCAGTTTGACTCCTGGGTTGGGAAGATCCGCTGGAGAAGGGATCGGCTACCTGCTTCAGTATTCTTGGGTTTCCCTGGTGACTCAGCTAATAATGAATCCACCTCCAATGCGGGAGACCTGTGTTCAATCCTTGGGTTGGGAAGATCTCCTGAAGAAAGAAACAGCTACCCACTCTAGTATTCTGGCCTGGAGAATTCCATGGACTGTATAATTCATGGGGTCAGAAAGAGTTCAACAAACTGAGTGATTTTCACTTTCAATATTACACCATACATTTTTTGAGTGTGTGTCAACTTATGCTGCATAACGTGAGAGTTCCAAATTAGTTTTATTTGGGACAGCATGAGGATTGCAGCCTGGGGAGACAGCACCTCAGATAGCTCTGAGAAACTGTTCTAAAAATGTAGGGGAGAAGGACCGTATATATGTGATTTTGGTAAAGGGAGAGTACATGCAATCAAGCACGTTTATTTTTTAGGCCTCCCTGTCTCCCAACAATCACCATGTGCACTGATATGATAAAGTGTCAGATAATGCTGCTGTCAGGGATGAGGTAAAGATGTTCTCCAAGATGTGGGCGAAACATCCTGAAGCATCACCACAGGTCACTATCCATCCAGCTGGGATTGTTTCAGCCACTCCTTCTCAGCAGGCAGAACACAACCCAGGTTAGGTGTAGATGAGTAGGTTCCTGGAGCAGCAGGCTGGGAAGCTTTCAAGGTTTCTTGCTTCCACTTCTCCATCATGTGGACATCCACACGGTCAGTGGATTTCAATGAAACTAAGGATAGGGCTTTGAGTAAGAGTCAGAGGTCAGAGGCAGTGCTAGTCCAAGACTCAGAAACTGGAAGAAATATGACCAGGGTGATCATGGGGTCAGCAGGATGATCCAAGGCAGTACCAGACACAGAGTCAGGCTGAAGTAGCCCATTGAGTCTGTATGAGAGGCCTTACTCACACTAGCAATGATCTAGTCCTTGTAGAAACTCACTTCTGTATAAACTCCTGGATACTCTCTGCAATATTCTCTGCCAATGCCCCAGCTCACAATTCCCACTTGGACCCATGAATTATTAAAATAACAGACCAGGGGACTCCCAGAATCTCCCTAGATGAAGAGAAATAAACAAACACAGTGATGGATAGGGATAATGTCATAACAGCCTTGTAGCCCTGCAAGGCACTGGGAAGATGGACGTGCATGGGGCTCCCCAGGAACCACTAGGGTTCCACCAGTCCATGTGTATGAGATCTGAGAATTGATAACATTTATCCAAGTTGTGTATGTTGTCAATAAAGTCTATGCCAAAAACTGAATATTCTCAAAGAAAATGTATATACTCTGAGATATTAATAATGAATAAAATCCTTACCTGTTTAAAAAAAAAAAAGTTTCTGCTGGTCTTGTGAACTTTCTGCTAATATGAGAAACAGTCATCATCATGAAGGATTTTAGCAGTTTTTCTAGACATGAGGAGATACAAAAATTGAGCTAATAAAATCAGCTTCTGTGTATATCCAACTATCTGAAGACCTGTCCTGCCAGTTTTCTGGTAGGGCAGAGTGCTTCATTTCTGCTGTCCACCCTGAACTCCTTTGGGACATGTTGGAGATCAGCAGCTGCAGCATCATTTGATTTAATCCTTGTAGAAATAGATGGGAAGCATCCATGGCAAAAGCCAATTTGTGGTTGACTTGTTTTCAGTGGAAACCACTAAACACAGAATAGAGTGGAGAGAATAATGAATTGTCAGACGAATCTCACTAGTTAAATTGCTACAGACCTCAGTAATTATTACTTTCATTTATAACCATGTGTCATCCATTTTGCATGCTTTCTTACCCTCTGTCTCTCTATTTCTATGTCTTTCCCTCCATCCCTCCCTTTTACTTTCTCTTATCCTATATTTTGCCTATTTTTGGCTAGAGTATAAAACATGTATAATATATATGAAATGAATCACCAGTCCAGGTTCGATGCTTGATACTGGATGCTTGGGGCTGGTGCACTGGGTTGACCCAGAGGGATGGTACAGGAAGGGAAGGGGGAGGGGAGTTCAGGATGGGGAACACGTGTATACCTGTGGCAGATTCATGTTGATGTAGGGCAAAACAAATACAATGTTGTGAAGTAATTAACCTCCAATTAAAATAAATAGATTTATATTAAAAATAAATAAAATGTGACCATAACCAAGGAATTTTACTTTTTATATATAGAAACTTGTAATTACTGCAACAACAAAATTAGCAGTACTTATTAATATCAGCTAATGTTTTCTGAATCTGATTGTCCTAAAAGTGTATATTTTAGATTTGTCTAATAAAAATCAGGATTCTAACAATATCTACACACAGCATTTATTTAGTACATTTCTTAAGACTTTTTAATCTATAAGCATTACCCCACAAGCCCCTATTTGTTTATATAATGAATAAGAAATCCAGTCACTGGTCTTCCAGAATTTTCCACATTCTGACTTGAGTTGATTGCATCCTTTAGCTATTATATTTTTCTTGTAAACTAGTCATTAGATCCAGAAGTTTAAAGTCAATTCAGAATCAATTAAGTGTTATTTTGTACTTCCTACCTAAGGCATCATATCCAGAGACACATACTGTCTACTCATCCTACTTTAATAGATTGATCAGTGGCTTTCTGATAGTTTTGTTTCAATTATTCCATTATAAAATTCTGCATCAATTTTCAGTCTAATGCTTTTTGAAGATAGTAGTGATTGTTTCCCTGATTCATTATTTACTTAGAGATAGAGAATGATGATATTTAAATTTTATTGTTTTTCTATATCTCCTAGATATAATTGTTGTTTAAAGTGGTGATTCCCATGGAACTGAGACGTGAGACAGCAAAAGAGACACAGATGTATAGATAGAACAGTCTTTTGGACTCTGTGGGAGAGGGAGAGGGTGGGATGATTTGGGACAATGGCATTGAAACATGTATAATATCATCTAAGAAACTAATCGTCAGTCCAGGTTTGATGCAAGATACAGGATGCTTGGGGCTGGTGCACCGGGATGACCCAGAGGGGTGTTATGGGGAGGGAGGTGGGAGGGGGGGGTTCAGGATGGGG
>SJXQ01010135.1:3367-39340 GCA_006408695.1 Aepyceros melampus | reverse complement strand
AATCAACCTCCCCTCTTTTAAATCAACTTTGGGGCTTCCCTGGTGGCACAGATGGTAAAGAATCTGCCTGCAATGGAGGCGACCCAAGTTCGATTCCTGCATAGGAAAGATCCCCTGGAGAAAGGAATGGCTACCCACTTTGGTGTTCCTGCCATAAGAATCCATGAACAGAGGAGCCTAGCAGGACACAGTACATGGGATTGCAAAGAATCAGTCACAATTGAGCAACTAATACTTTCACTTTCAAAGCAATAAGTTTGTGCCTAGCAACATTCAAATAACTAACTTATTGAATTTTTAAAATGCTATTTTGAAATTGTGCACCTTAGCAGTGATCACCACTCCTTCTTAATTGATTAGGAAACTGTGATGTGGTTATTCCTGTCCTCCTCATTTTCCCTAATTCCAATACTCTTATGATTTCCCATTGAATTTAATGAGAAATATGTTTCAACTGCTTGTAAGAATTTTGAAGGATGAGAAGCTATTGAGGATCTCAGAAATATTTATGTTGTTTTTTAACTAACTACACTGAATGACTAATATACTGGGAGTCATTTCCCTTGGAGGCAATAGCCCAAATTAACAAAGAACACTTCAATTCATAAATACAGATGTTATAAAATTTGTTAGCTGCTAAATTTGCAGAGATGGTGACTATGATTTGAAACAGTTGACACTGTCAATGATAAAGAAAGAAAAATAATGTAAATGCTGGCAGACAACTTTTAAAATATGAAAGACTATCATATGGGAATAACTTGAATGGCATCATCTGAAACAAGTTTGAATTAACTGATATAATACGAAATTTAAGAATAGCTTAAATATTCTTTCTTTAAATGCATCTTGCCTCCTGAAATAAAGTAATCATTGAAAATTCAGATCAGCTTTTTCTCTCATTTTTTAAATATGTGCACGGCTTGTGATTGAATTATCTCTAAGTCTTGTTGATTGAACTTGAATAGATTATTAGCTTATAATTTAGAAAATCTGAGTAAGTAGCATTTGGAAAAACTAAAGTTCTTACCTGGCTTCTAATTTCTGGCATCCTATTAAGAACATTAAAATTACTTTGGTTTCCTTGTTTTGAGGGCAGGATTTCTTATATCACAGAATAGCGTAAGTGGCAATCCACTAATGTCCTTTACTCAGCATTTTATTTCACTTATCACATACTGAGGTTTATTTTTAAGTGCAGTTTTACTCTTTTTCCTCATCCACAGTGGTCAGCACTTTGCACAGTATTCTGTACTTCAGAAAAACATTCACCAGCACTTCTTGCTTCCTCAGGGACCAAGTGCAATCAGAAAGAGGACATTGTTATCAGCTGAAATTTATTCAAAAATATAAACATTTCAACTGGTATTTTTGCTGGACTTCATATTTTATAATTGAGAGTTGTTTTGACAAAAATAGTAATATGCCAAAAGTATATCTGGATAATTTGAAAAGGAAAAAATTCTGGTTATACATTTGTACAACTTTGTTGACTCAAACAAACAGAGAGAAAGTTTAAAGATAAGTGAAGTTCAAAAACTCTAACCCTCTCTCCTACTGTCAGGATATTTCAAAAAGAAGAGTCAGGATATTTCAATAATAAGTTTCTCTTTGATTTGATTTTACACATGCAAAGAAATCCTATAAATGCTAAAAATGTATTTTTAAATAAATGAATTAATCTATTCCAACTTTGAAATAAAAATGTATTTTTGACATTAAGACTCTCTTTTTCTATTTGTACTAGCTTTGCTTTGTCAGAATTCTGCCCCTCTTTCCACCAAAAATTCCATCAAATTGGGAGACATTCGTATTTGATAAATCCATATCAATATTCCTCAGAAGATTTTTCTCAGGAGATATATATTACTACCAACAAAAGGCTTCTCTTCAGATGTACACAGATGAGGGAGTATTATTAATCATTAAACATACTTTACCCAGAAAAAAGCTTATTACAGTATCTTCTTGTTAATCGGGATAAAATAATGCATTAATAACATTTTTCCCATCCAACTTTGAAAATAAATGCATAGAACAGATAGTGGGTTCATGTGAAATGCAGTGATTCACATATTAAACTTCTATTCTTGGATTTTATGGATAGTCCCTGAATTTGACCCTACTGACATCAGTAAGTACCCCATTGATGGGTGTACTTATAGTCTTGTGATCATTCTTAAATATACTCATTAGAAAATATGCTTTGGAAAAAACGGGATCTAGTAATAAAAGCTAGTTTGAAAGAGAGAAAGTTAAAGTGAAAGTCACTCAGTCTTGTCCGACTCTTTGCAACCCCATGGATTATACTGTCCATGGAATTCTCCAGGCTAGAATACTTGAGTGGGTAGTCTTTCTCTTCTCCAGGGATCTTCCCAATCCAGGGATTGAACCCAGGTATCCCATATTGAAGGCGGATTCTTTACCAGCTCAGCCACAAGGAAAGCCCCAAAGCTAGTTTGGCACCTATTTTTTGTACTCGAAAATGACCTGCTCTGCCATTATAGCAAACTAATTTTTATATTTTTAAAACACCATAATGAATGATAACATTTTCTGTAACTTCACCTAGTAAACACAATGCCACTCTCAGGGTTCACATACAAATAATATAGACTCATGTGCATAGGTGCAAGTATATCCACACATATACACTTAAAATTAGTTGCTACTCTGTTTTTTATATCTGCACATGAAGCTGACCTGTCTATTATGGTTCCCAGAACAATATACCTATTTCATTACATATCAAACTTAACATTTCTTCACACCAAAGTGTTTTTCTCTCTTTGAACAATTTTGTAATCACTTCCTATAATTATGTATGAGTTAATTAACAATGATGTACCCATTAATTAAAAGTGAAATCATTTATATTAAAACTGCAATAAAAACTTCAGAAGAAAATTCTTATTTAACTTAGTTGGGAGTTTACTAGAAATTGCAGTAAATAGAATAATTTGCTCTGAAAATTCCTTAGTCCTTTAGTAAGTATATAAAGAGGGAAAATAAATAACCCAATTACAGTATGCTGATTTGGGACATACATAGTTTGGAATCTTTAATAGTAGAATAGAATTATGAGAGTCAGTGAAACAAAGGCCTAGCAGATGATTACAAAGTCAGGTCCACTTCAGAATCAAGCTCACAACTCTGAGAGATTTTCAATCATGATAGGTGTTTTGGCTGTTATTAAATTTTATATGAGTGAAATCATACAAGAAATACTCTCTTTGGCATCTGTTCTTTTTGCTCAATATAATAACTTGAGATTTGAAGCAAGTTGTTGAGTACATCAGCAGACTTATTCCTTTTGCTTACTAACATTTAATTGCATGAATATTAAGCAACTTGCTAGACCATTATTCTGTTGATGGACATTTGGGTGACTTACAGTCGAGTAGTTATGAATGATGTTACTATAGGCATCCATTTGCCAGTTGGTTGACAAACATAACTTTTCATTTTTATTGGTAAATGCAAAGAAGAATGAATGCTGGGACAAAGATTAAATGAACATTTTTCTGTTAAAGTGCCAAATTGTATTCCAAATTTGTACAGTTTTACAGTCCCACCAGTAATAAATATAAATTTCAATTGTTCTGTCTACTGGCTAGTTTTGTGTTTTCAGACTAATTGTGACCACTGTTGTGAGTGGGAAACAGTTCATCTCTGTAGTTTTTATTTGCATTTATCAGATGACTAATTATTTTTAAATACCTTTTATGTATCTTCTTTGTGAAGTATTTCTTCAAATTGTGTGCCTACATTTTATAGATGTTCTTTGATTTTCTTACTGTCTTGTATATATTCTTTATATAGTGTGTATGCAAGATTTGCCATACACATAATGCAGATATTTTCTCCCATTCTGTTGCTTGCTTTTCATTTTACTAACATATTTTTATTTGTTTGGGGTATAATATAAATAAAGGGCTTCCCTGGTGGCTCAGATGGTAAAGCGTCTGCCTACAATGTAGGAGACCTGGGTTTGATCTCTGGGTTGGGAAGATCCCCTGGAGAAGGAAATGGCAACCCACTCCAGTACTCTTGCCTGGAGAATCCCATGGATGAAGGAGCCTGGTGGGCTACAGTCCATGAGGTCGCAAAGAGTCGGACACGACTGAGCGACTTCACTTCACTTCATAATATAAATGCAGTAAGAAATATAATCTAAATACCATAAAATATACTATGTTTTTTCCAGTAGTCATGTGTGGAACCATGAAGAAGGCTAAGCTCTGAAGAATTGATGCTTTATAATTGTGGTGCTGGAGAATACTCTTGAGAGTACCTTGAACAGCAAGATCAAACACATTAATCCTAAAGGAAATCAACCCTGTATATTCATTGGAAGGACTGATGCTGAAGCTCCAATAATTTGGTGATGCGAAGAGTAGACACATTGGAAAAGACACAGATGCTGGTAAAGACTGAGGGCAGGAAGAGAAGGTGGCAACAGAGGATGAGATGGTTGAATGGCATCACTGACTCAATGGACATGAGTTTGAACAAACTCTGGGAGATAGTGAAGGACAGGGAAGCCTGGCATGCTGCAGTTAATAGGGTTGCAAATGGTCAGACACAACTTGGTGACTGCACAACAGCAATAAAAAGGATGTGCTCAATTCAGTGATTTCTAATAATTGTATATGTAGTATAACCAGCACACAGAACAAGAGGGAGTTACTTTTATCCAAAACACATCCATTGAACCTTTTTCTAGTTAATTCAGACACATTCTTTTGTTTCTGCAACCATGCATGTGTGTGTTCTATCACTAAGTTATGTCCAACTCTTTGCGATCCCATTGACTGGAGCCCACCAGGCTCTGTTATCCATGGGATTTTCCAGGCAAGAATTTTAAAGTGAGTTGCCATTTCTTCCTCCAGGATATCTGCAACCATAGATCAGCTTATATTGCTCTAGAACTGTATATAATCAATTATGTAGCACATTGTATTGGGTTCATTTTCTTTCACTCAACATGTCAGTGAAATTGTGATGAGACTCTGTTTTAGGTGTGGTGGTTACAGTGTGTCCACAATTATCAAAACAAACTGAATAGCTAAAACTTGATAAGTGATATTGATTTTGATCAATGAGTAATAATGTTGGGACTTCTTTGAATAAAACAATATATATTTGAATATAAAAATCAAGCAGATATGAGGAACCAATTTATTAAATATTAATTATACTTAAAAAGTTTACTCAAGAATGAGGAGATAGTATTATAATACCTGGGAAATACTATGCAAATAAATAATATCAAGCAGTACCTTTGCACTCATATAAACTTTGATTTCCACATGAGGAAAATTTTAATACTCTTTTAAGATAAGTAAAAACATAGTTTTAACACTGGAAAAGGCAAACCTTTAGGGGAAAAGATTTCAGAAGTAATATTGATAGAAACAGTAGTAAACATATGGGTTAATCTAAACAAAAACCTAATTGATTATATTTCTAACTAATTTGGAATTTTAAAATAACTTTAAAAACTATATCAAATAATATAAATTCATGTGAAATGACAATGTCAAGCTTAGATTTTTCTACTATTAGGGGGTGGGAAAGTGATACTTCTTAGTATTGATTTTTTTTTTAAACTTAGTCTTTTTGATAAAGTTTTTATAGTATTTACTAAGAAATAAAAAAAGGAGAATAATTTCTAAGCTAATAAAAGGAACTGGTGTGAAAATATCCACAATCCAAAATAAAGGAATAAAGTAGAACAAATGAAACATGGAAGAAGCAAGGTAAATAGCACAGATTATAATGGTAGAAATAAATTCAAACGTGTTAGTGTTTATAAGCAAAGCATATGAGTTGTCTTCCCAAGTTAAACATTAGAGATTGTGAAATTAGATTGAAAATGTGCATGTATATCCTTTCCAAGCTATGTCATGGCATTGAAAAGTATTAAGTAAGTATATGGGAAAACACACTAAGGAAATGCAATGAATAGAAAGTTTATGGAATTAAAACAACATGTCTACTTTCTATGTAACTAAGGTATACATTTCTTGTTTATGAGCAAAAACAATCACAAGAAGCTTAAATACATACACAGCAGACATGTGAAACAAAAATAGTGTAAAACAAAGAACAACCATGTTACAACAATACATGTCAACAATTTATTCTTCAACTGAAATGAAAATAAGATTGTGTAATAAATGATTAATAATAATGGTAAAATAATACCAAATACTTCATCATCATTCATTCATTCAGTCGTGTCAGACTCTGCCATCCCCTGGATGGCAGCATGCCAGGCTTCACTGTCCTTTTTGTCTCCCAGAGTTTGCTTAAATTAATGTCCAATGAGCTGGTGATGCTATCCAACCACCTCGTCCTCTGTCATCTCCTTCTCCTCCTGCCTTCAATCTTTTCCAGCATCAGGATCTTTTCCAAGTAGTCAGTTCTTCACATAAGGTGGCCAAAGTATCAGAGCTTCAGCTCAGCATCAGTCCTTCGAATGAATCATTCAGGACTGATTTCCTTTAAGACTAACTGGTTTGATCTCCTGGCAGTCCAAGGGACTCTCAAGAGTCTTCTCCAATATCACAGTTCAAAAGCATTGATTCTTCGATGCTCAGCCTTCTTTATGGCCCAACTCTCACATCCAGGAATGACTGGAAAAAACAGCTTTGACTAGACAGACCTTTGTTGGCAAAACAATGTCTCTGCTTTCTAATATGTTGTCTAGGTATGTCATAGCTTTTCTTCCAAAGAGGAAGCATCTTTTCGTTTCATGGCTGCAGTCACTGTCCACAGTGATTTGGGAGCCCAAGAAAATAAGGTCTCTCACTATTTCCATTGTTTTTTCATCTATTTGCCATGAAGCAATGGGACCAGATGCCACAAACCTAGTTTTTTGAATTTAGAATTTTAAGCCAGCTTTTTTTTCAAGTTCTTGCTGCACCTTAAATGCATTTCTAAAACAATCTGACAAAGGAGATTTGGAGATGTATAATGGAGAAGATGTAAAAATAAAATGAGTAAAATTTAAGTTTGCAGTATTAATTCAAAAAAGGTGTAATTAAGCTATATCACATCCAATGGAATGAAGAATATCATATTATATTGATATAGGATACTATATATAGTGAAAAACCATAATTATAAAGTTTTATGAGCCAAATAACAGAGTGTTAAAGTATATTAAGCAGAAAGTGTTAAAATTTCACTGATATATACTAAATACACAATTGTATTTGAGGATTTCAACACAGCATTATCTGAACATTAGACATAAAATAGTGAGAAAATGATGCCATCTAGGATCCTTACTACATGCCATTATTTATGATATTGATTGGGAGAAACAAAGCAACTGTGATGTAAACTCAAATAAATACCTATGTATATACATGTATGTTTACTGTTGAAGCATCTTTTTTGAAATATATAGGATGGGATATAGAAAATTAAGAGAATTATCTCTTAATTACTAAAAAAAAATCTCATTTATTTTGCATATTATTGTGGAGGTACCACTAATGTAACTCTAGATGTTTCAGAATGATTTGCTAACATCTGCTTTCAGCAACAAAGATTAGGTGTAATTTTATCAATACTATCTCTCTCAAAAGTTAAAAATTCTCTAGCTTTTGTAAAACAGTTACATGATAAAGGTCTTAAAAATATTGTCTTAAAAGATCTTAAAATTATTAATTGAGAAATTTGGAGACATATATATATTGGAGAAGGCAATGACACCCCACTCCAGTACTCTTGCCTGGAAAATCTCATGGATGGAGGAGCCTGGTAGGCTGCAGTCCATGAAGTCGCTAAGAGTCGGACATGACTTAGTGTCTTCACTTTCACTTTTCACTTTCATGCATTGGAGAAGGAAATGGCAACCCACTCCAGTGTTCTTGACTGGAGAATCCCAGGGAGAGAGAAGCCTGGTAGGAGGCCGTCTATGAGGTCGCATAGAGTTGGACACGACTGAAGCAATTTAGCAGCATATATATATATATATATATATATATATTTTTTTTTTTTTTTTTCCCCACAAGCTTTCTTAAAATTAGACGATGACAGGTCTTTCTATTTTCTTATTTTGCTATTATTTGTGAAGGATGGTCCAAGAAGGCTGCTGACCTCAGAATTTCTATGATCTCTTTATTACTCTACTTTCTTTTCTTGGAGAAAAAAAAAAAAAGTTTTCTTTCTGTCAGGTTCTTGCCCAAATCCTGAGCTCTAGAAAGAAATACAGATAACGATAAAAATAAAATAAAGACATGCCCCCTCTAAAGTTCCCTTGTTCAGATGTCGTCTAGAACTCACTGATCTTGAACTGAGGAGGTCATGTGGTTGCACAGAATCCAGCATACTGAAAATGTACCCATGATCAATACTGCTTGAAGGATTAGAACAGTGTATGTTAAAGCCCTTTCTCAACTAGAAGGAAAAGCTCTGATCTCTCTGAGACGGAATTATTCACCAATTATTCACCATTCAAGGGAATGTGTCACCAATTATTCACCAAATTATATACATGCATATATGCTATTATGGACAAATTATGTCTTCCTAAAATTCACATGTTGGAGCCCCAAATGTCAGTGTGACTACATTTGAAGATAGGGCCTTGACAGTTCAGGTTAAATGAGGTCATAAGGGTGAGACCTTGGTCCTATGGAGCTAATATCATTTTAAAAGGAGGAAGAGACACCAGAGTGATCAAGCCCTCTCAGGAACACCCACAAAGTACAAATCATGTGAGGTACAGTAAGAAGGTGGCTGGGCCCAGGCCAAGAAAAGAACCCCTGTCAAATATTAAATTTGCTGGCACGTTGATCAGGAATTCTAGCTTCCAGAACTATGAGAAAATAAATGTCTATTTTTAAGCTACTCAGTCTGTATTATTATGACAATCTGAGCAAACAAATACATGTGAGTTTATAAAACAAACATTTCAGTATTTTAGAAATATTTAAGTTGTTTAGGCAAATAATTATCATATTTATAGGCCAACAATTTTAACCTTAATGATCTTTTCAGTTATTCAAATTTTGCACTACTATTGGATTTACAGAATAGCTCATAAAGGGCTTAGGTGGTTCCCATAATCCTTCATTCAACCTTCCCCAATAGTTTATGACTTAATATAGCTACAACTACATTAATACAATGAAAGATCTATGAAAATTTAGCATGAACAAGACATATTTGTTGAATGTGTGAAGGATAACTTGCTTCTGTTTTATATTAATAAATGTTTCTCATTATTATAAAACATTTATGCTTATGAACTCATTTCATTGTACTTATTCTGAGAAATTCTGCTACAATCTTGCTTTTCAAACTCTAGGCACTTAAATCGATCAGTCCTGGGTATTCACTGGAAGGACTGATGCTAAAGCTGAAACTCCAACACTTTGGCCACCTCATGTGAAAAGTTGACTCATTGGAAAAAACTCTGACGATGGGAGGGAATGGAAGCAGTAGGAGAAGGGGACAACAGAGGATGAGATGACAGGATGGCATCATCAACTCGATGGACATGAGTTTCAGTGAACTCTGGGAGTTGATGATGGACAGGGAGGCCTGGCATGCTGCAATTGATGGGGTTGCAAAGAGTCGGACACGACTGAGAGACTGAACTGAACTGAACTGAATCACCCATGTCATTCTTAGTCTTGCAGCTAATTTTAGCTTTAATGTAAAAGTACCAAGAGCTTCAGTAAAGCTATGACTCTAGATTGTATCAATATCTTAAAATAATATGACTGATCTACCTTTCTCAACCATTTACGTGATTACATGAAATACATAGGACTATTCATTGAAGTAAATTGATCCTATAAAAGTTGCCATAAGAAGAATTTCCATTTCTTCTCAACTAAACCTCAGTTCAGTTCAGTTCAGTCACTCACTCATGTCCGACTCTTTGTGACCCCATGAATCACAGCACGCCAGGCCATCCTGTCCATGACCAACACCTGGAGTTCACTTAGACTCACGTCCATTGCGTCAGTGATGCCATCCAGCCATTTCATCCTCTGTCGTCCCCTTCTCTTCCTGCCACCAATCCTTCCCAGCATCAGAGTCTTTTCCAATGAGTCAACTCTTTGCATGAGGTGGCCAAAGTACTGCAGTTTCAGCTTTAGCATCATTCCTTCCAAAGAAATCCCAGGGCTGATCTCCTTCAGAATGGACTGGTTGGATCTCCTTGCAGTCCAAGGGACACTCAAGAGTCTTCTCCATCACCACAGTTCAAAAGCATCAATTCTTCCACGCTCAGCTTTCTTCATGGTCCAACTCTCACATCTATATAACCACTAGAAAAACCATAGCCTTGACTAGACGAAACTTAGTCGGTGAAGTAATGCATCTGCTTTTGAATATGCTATCTAGGTTGATCACAACTTTTCTTCCAAGGAGTAAGCGTCTTTTAATTTCCTGGCTGTAATTACTATCTGCAGTGATTTTGAGAGCCCCTCAAAATAAAGTCTGACACTGTTTCCACTGTTTCCCCATCCATTTCCCATGAAGTGATGGGACCAGATGCCATTATCTTAGTTTTCTGAATATTGAGCTTTATGTCAACTTTTTCACTCTCCTCTTTCACTTTCATCAAGAGGCTTTTTAGTTCCTTTTCACTTTCTGCCATAAGGATGGTGTCATCTCCATATCTGAGGTTATTGATATTTCTCCCAGCAATCTTGATTCCAGCTTCTGCTTCTTCCAACCCAGTGTTTCTCATGATGTACTCTGCATATAAGTTAAATAAGCAAGGTGACAATATGCAGCCTTGACATACTCCTTTTGCTGTTTGGAATCAGTCTGCTGCTCCATGTCCCATTCTAACTGTTGTTTCCTGACCTGCATATAGGTTTCTCAAGAGGCAGGTTAAGTGATCTGGTATTCCCATCTCTTTCAAAATTTTCCACATTTTGTTGTGATTCACACAGTCAAAGGCTTTGGCATAGTAAAGCAGAAATAGATGTTTTTCTGGAATTCTCTTGCTTTTTCCATGATACAGCAGATGTTGGCAATTTGATCTCTGGTTCCTCTGCCTTTTCTAAAACCAGCTTGAACATCTGGAAGTTCACAGTTCATGTATTGCTGTAGCCTGGCTTGGAGAATTTTGAGCATTACTTTACTAGCATGTGAGATGAGTGCAGTTGTGTGGCAGTTAGAGCATTTTTTAGCATTGCTTTTCTTTGGTATTGGAATGAAAACTGACCTTTTCCAGTCCTGTGGCCACTGCTGAATTTTCTAAATTTGCTGGCATATTGAGTGTAGCACTTTCACAGCATCATCTTTCAGAATTTGAAACAATTCAACTGGAATTCCATCATCTCCACTATCTTTGTTTATAGTGATGCTTTCTAAGGCCCACTTGACTTCACATTCCAGGATGTCTGGCTCTAGGTGAGTGATCACAACATTATGATTATCTTGGTCTTGAAGATCTTTTTTGTTCAGTTCTTCCATGTATTCTTGCCACCTCTTCTTAATATCTTCTGCTTCTNTAATTTTTAAATTGTTTGTAGAGTGGCCATTTCTTATTTCTAAAAAAGTGATACTTCTTCTGAATTTAATGCATTATTTCATGCATTGTCAATTAAACCAATGAATGTTATATGGTTAGGAACCTTTTTATTTTTCCCTTATTTTTTTCACAATTCAATTTGAAAAGATGATGACTCAAGGTTTAACTCATAGAGATTCAGCTTCAAGGCACTTGAAAAATATTTCAGAATCACATTATAGTGTCGGAGACCAGTACATGCAATGCAGGACGAAATGGGACATCACAATGTGTGATTTTTTTCCTCGTCACAAAATTTATAAAAGTCTATAAGGTGTTAAGAATCAAAACAGTCCCACAAATAATTAGAATACTAAGGATTTTCTTCCATCTCAGCTGTTCTTTCCAAAAAAAAAAGTCATCAATCATTTCAAAGTTGTCAGCTTTTATAGTACCTTGAACAGAATTAAAGCAGGTATTATCGATCTTGATAAACATTAGTAGTTTCATTAAGTTTTAAGTTGAAGAAGTATGTTAAGACCATGTCTTTAAAAGCTGTCATCCAAATATTAGAAGGCAGGATTTTAATGTGGTTGAAGATATGTTTGACAGATGTGTGGCTTTGTTTGTTTATGAGATTTCCTTGTGTTTCAAATACATGATCCAGTTGAATCTTGGCTTCACTAGATGTCCCACAGTTGCCTAATTTACTTTTTTAACAATATGAGGAACAAGTATTTTGTGTTCATCTAAATCTAGAATTAGGTAAATATCTTAAAGTATTAGCCCAAACCATAACTGAAAACAAGGATTTCACATTTTCCAACTTATTTTATGGACACTTTCAGTTTGGTTAATGCCTTAAAGCTATACTTTTATTTGATGATTTTTTTTGCTAACTAACATATATCTGCTTTTTAATACATTTATTTGCTTACATATTTAAACAGAGGGACTATCCATTAAAAAATGATAATCATCATGTCTGTAATCATCATGTTAGGGTATACATCTTTAGTTACAACTGTTGGAAACTATTTAGATGTCATAAAATAGTAAAATTGAAGACAATGATTCTGAGATTGTAATATCCTGTATCACTCTAAATACTGAAGAGAAAAAGTTATTTTAAAAACATAATTTGGGGTTCCTGAGTGATAAGTTAGATTAAAGATTCACATTTAATTTTGTGTCATCATGTATAGGAAAAAAAAAAAGGTATATGTACATGTATATCTCCCTCTACCAATAAATAGGTAGAAGCACATGTTGAGGAGGATGAACTTTAAAGAGTTAGCAAATAAAAAGTTTTCTTATAAATAAAAATATATTAAGTAACATTTAGAATATATTAGAAAAAATATCTTTTATATTTAAGTCACTAATTTCTTAAAGTTTATTTACTAAACTTCCAAGTTAATAATCACAGAAAAACAGAATACAATTTTAAAAACCTAAACTTTACAGGAATTGCACAATTTCAGCCTTCTTGTTGTTCATAGCAAACATATACACATTGTTTTAACATATGAAGAAATATTTATTATATCTATCATATTGTGCTCTTTAAATCTTAACAGAAAATATGTAGAACAGTAACAGACAAATTAATATGCCTAAGAACAAGAGAAATACTAAATTACAGGATCCTAGATGGTAGATATATCTGTTAAGACTGTTTTGCCTGCAAGTTATAGAAGGCCTGACTAGACTGGCTTAAAGAAACCAGACTTTCTTGACATAAGAATTCTAGAGATAGGCATTTCTTGGCTCAAATGGAATGATATCAGGTGCAACAAATCTGATTCTTTTGGCCTCATCCTCAGAGTGGTCAGATGACAGTGGTCAAGGACAGATTGAGCCAACATATAAATGCTTAACATAGAAACAAGAAAAAGAGGGGATAAGACTAATTCTAGAAGAGTTTGGTTATGATTAACTGACAATAATTGAATCAAGTGGGCATGTGTTCTGATTTAGCAATTAAGCTTCTATCATGGGGGCACATCCATTTCCCACACAATATGAACAGAATCTACTCATATTATCAAACTTACAACTTCCTGGTAGGCATATAGCTAGACCTCATTTCACAAAAGTTCAGACATTGGCTTAGATCTAAAAAATTTGATTAATATGTTATATTTTTAGAAGTGACCATCACACTGTCCATAATAATCTTCTGTCATGGGTGATGATCTCCAAAACAACTTGGATATCATGTGGTGGAGATGGGAGGGACTCCTGATCTTTAAATGACTCTTCAAAAATGTGCTTTCCACTGCCTCTCACAGAAATATATTATAGAAATAATACTATGAAGAAATAAGTTTTTATATTTGAGTTACTAAAATTTTGAGACAATTTTTACATCAATTGCTTAATTAATATAGTGCTCCATCTTTATCCCTATAGCATTTAACAAAGTTTCTTTCAAAATACCTGAATCAAGATTGAAATTTCTTACATCAATAACAAATTCATACTAAAAAAGCTTTTTAAAAAGTTTTTGTTTTATATTTATCTTAACAGCAATGAAATAGTGAGCTATTTTAATTAAGTGATTTATTGAATCACTTTTTTATTATGAGTGAATTATTTTAATTAAGTAGTGATGCTATTAATTTTGTGATTTACACAATGCATACAAACTGTGGTATATACCATCTGGATATAAGACTGAAGATTAAACAAATACCATAGCAACCATAATGAAATGATGAGATTATAAGATAAGACATGAAAAATGGCAAAAATGTGGTCCACATATCCAGAAAATTCACAAGATTCAAAAATTGGTTGGTAATTCAACTATTAGATAGAAAGACAGAATTTCAAGGATGATGATTAAGTTTCTAGTTGGGTAAATGTTTAGCAGTAGGTGTTCACAAAGAAGGATCATAAGACAAGAAAGCTGTCTGAGGAGACACTAGTATTTTTAGCCTTAGGCATGATGATATTATAAATTTTCATGTCTGTAGTTCAAATAGGTATCTAGGTTAATAAACTTGGTCTAAAAATCTAGATTTGGAATACATCAGAATATCACATTGCCTACTTGGGAGTAAGTGAAATCACTTAATAACTGAATGAGAAGGAAAATACAAATTCTTGAGACTAAATTAAAAATAAAAAAGTAGACTAATAAGGATATAGTGAAGGATAAAAAATATAAAACAAGAAGATAATTAAAAGAAAAGCATGAAATAATCAATGATATGAAATATTATTTAAAGACAGTGTTAAAACACAGGCCACTGGTAATTTTAGCAAGAGAAGCTTATTGGAGTGAAATGTATTATCCTCATATTTCAGTGGTATAGATGTAGAAATGTTATATTAGAAAGAAGAAACAGTAAAATCTCTCTATCAAGGGAGTTAGGAAGAATTATGATAGAGCATGAGATTCGAATTTTTAAAAGGAAATGTTGAAGCATATTTAATGCTGATTTGAAAGATTCAATACAGAAGGATTAAATACTGGGTGAAAAGGGCAATTATTAGATGTATGCCTCTCAGGAAGCTGGGAATGAGGACATTTGGCAAATAAGGTTACATTTAGTGGCTGAATGAAGCAAGAGTAACTACGTGATGGTTTTCAAGAGGTGAAAGTGAGGAGAGCAGATTCTGATGTTTAAGGAGATTAAACTGAGAGAGTTTTAAAGAATATAGATCCTGAATTCTATATGTAAACATAAGATAAATGAGTAATGGTAAGGGTTGGACTGATACTAAATATATTTACTCTGATATGACAATTAGATATATTTACTCTAATTATTTGGCTTCCTTGATCCTGGGAAAGATTGAGGTCAGTAGGAAAGGGGGATGACAGAGGATGAGATGGTTGGATGGCATCACTGACTCAATGGACATGGGTTTGGGTGGACTCCAGGAGTTGGTGACGGACAGAAAGGCCTGGCATGCTGTTGTTCATGGAGTCGCAGAGTCGGATAAGACTGAGTGACTGAACTGAACTGAACCGATAGGTCGGTGGGTAAAGAATCCACCTGCAATGCAGGAGAACCCCGGGTTGATTCCTGGGTCAGGAAGATCCCCTGGAGAAGGGGTACTCTATGCCCTTCAGTCTTCAGGGCTTCCCTTGTGGCTCAGCTGGTAAAGAATTCACCTGCAATGTGTGAGACCTGAGTTTGATCCTTGGGTTAGGGAAATCTCCTGGAGAAGGGAAAAACTACCCACTCCAGTAATCTGGCCTGGAGAATTCCATGGACAGTATAGTCCATGGGGTCGCAAAGAGTCAGACACGACCAAGCAACTTTCACTTTCACTCTAATTATTAAATTATATTTCCTCTATAGGTTTAATAACTCAGAGTGGGTACAGTAAAGGAAGGCAGATGGATTTATGTAAAGTTTTCCCTAGCTTTGGAGCAGAGGAAAATTGGCCAAGGGAGTTAAAATTTCAGTAAGGGAAATACTTTGGTTATTTATTTGAAATTAATATTAGATATATAAAAGAAGTTAGAACTTAGATATAGAAGCAGGTAACATTCTCACTTTCCACATCTGACTTCAGAATCCTCACTTCCCTTTTCCCCACTCTCAACTTTTCCTTCATTTTCCCTTTATTACAAATATAGTAAACATATGGTATAATTTCATTTGACTGTCCCAATTGTACAATTATTGATATAGTTTCTAAATAACACGAAAATTTTTCATTTTAGTTATTTTATTTTATAATTACTAAATTTCCACTTTTTTAAAAATAGCATTTTGTGTGGCAGAACCAATACAATATTGTCAAATAATTAGCCTCCAACTAAAACAAATAAATTTAAATCTTAAAAATGGCTTCTTTTTCTTGCTGAAAACCCTGGTATTTTTACTCATGAGGATATGCTTCCCTTTAAATATATTTATAATAGTTACCTTAAAATTTTTGTACATGCTAAATTCAATTCCCAAGTCTTTTGAGATCAGTCTGTATTGATTGCCTTTTCTCTTTACTTTTGCATAATATTTTGCTGTTATTTTACATGTCTAGCAATATTTGTTGTTGATTGCTGGACATATTGGGTGATAATTTTAGTGGTGCTATATTTTGTTACATAGAGAAGTGTTAAGTTTCTATCAGATAGTTCAATGACTGTTTAATTGGCTTAGACCCTTATAGATTGGATTCAATGGTTAGTTATGGCAGATGTGTTGAAGTTCAATGATTTCTTAAGATATTCTAGCATGGTATTTATCAACCTAGAGATGCTGAATCCTTTTTAGATATTATTGAACTTTGGTTCTGAACTTCACAAGAGTGTATGTAGAGTAAGGTTTTTTTTTTTTCCCCCACTCTCTCTAAGGACGTCCTCTTTCATAAATGTAATCTTGCTCATATCTCAGGTCAATAAACTGGACAATAATATGTTTTATTCATCCTGACCAGGCCAGTATTAAATAATTTGTGAGAATGATTACCATTTAGTCTTGTTTTTCTGCTCACAACCTTACAACAGCTTCCATTCTGTAAACATCACATTATCATGCTCTGCCTCAATCCTCAACAAGAAATTAGGGGAAGCCATATGCAAGCTTCTTAAGCTTCACTCTACTTCTTTTCTAAGTGCCCCACCTCCAAGTGTCCAAACTGCTTTAATGGCCCAAATTCTTATCTCAGATTCTTTATCTCAATATAATAACAACATTCTGGTTTGGCAATTTGTTCACACCTGGGGACACAAACAATAAGATTTGTACTGTTAATTTATCTCCTATCAAAGATTGCCATCTTATAATGTCTATTTCTCAGGACTAAATACTTTGCCACATATATTTTATTCATCTCTATAGTTACTGCCAGCAGGAAGGCAATTGTAATACAAATTCTGTCATGCCTGGAAACCAGATATTCCTTCTTTTTGTCTATCCTTTCTCTATTTATTGAATGTAATGCATTACATCAAGAAAAGATAATGTTTAAAATATTCAAAATTTTTTATGAATCTTGTCTATTTGTTCATGTATTTATGAATTTTTGTTTCATGGTTTTGAAATTCTTTTAGGTACATCTACTTTAAATTTATGTCTTTTTGAAAATTTTACATTTTGTTAACTTTGAAATGTCCCACTTAACCTCTTCGGTCACTCATTAAGTCATGTTTGACTCTGTGACCCCATGAAGTGCAGCAAGACAGGCTTCCTTGTTATTCAGTATCTCCCAGAGTTTGCTCAAATTCATGGTGATTGTGTTGGTGATGCTATCCAACCATCTCATTCTCTGTCATCCATTTCTCCTCTTGCCCTCAATCTTGCCCAGCATCAGGGCCTTTTCCAATAAGTTGAGATTTTATATCAGGTGGCCAAAGTATTGGAGCTTCAGCTTCAGCATCAGTCCTTCCAAAAAATATCCAGGGTTGATTTCCTTAAATATTGACTGGTTTTATCTCCTTGTAGTCCAAGGGATTTTCGAGTCTTCTCGAGCACCACAGTTTAAAAGCATCAGTTCTTCAGTGCTTAGTCTTCATGATGGTCTAATTCTCACATCCATACACACTACCTAAACAACAAACAAGCAAACAAAAAAACAATCTTTGAGTATACTGACCTTTGCCAGGAAAATACTGTCTTTGATTTTTTAACATGCTGTCTAGGTTTTTAATATTTTTCCTTCCAAGGAACAAGCATGTTTTAATTTTATAGCTTCAGTCAACTTCCACAGTGATTTTGGAGCCCATGAAAATAAAATCTGTCACTGTCCACATATTTTCCCCATCCATTTGCCATGAAGTAATGAGACTGGATGCCATAATCATAGTTTTCTGAATGATGAGTTTTAAGTCAGCTGTTTCATTATCCTCTTAACATTCATCAAGAGACTCTTTTGTTACTCTTCACTTTCTGCCATTAGAGTGATATCATTTGAATATCTGAGATTGTTGATATTTTTCCCAGAAATCTTGATTATCCAGCTAGACATTTCACATGATGGGATTTCTTTGGACGGAATGATGCTAAATCTGAAACTCCAATACTTTGGCCACCTCATGCGAAGAGTTGACTCATTGGAAAAGACTTTGATGCTGGGAGGGATTGGGGGCAAGAGGAGAAGGGGACGACAGAGGATGAGATGGCTGGATGGCATCACTGACTCGATGGACGCGAGTCTGAGTGAACTCCAGGAGTTGGTGATGGACAGGGAGGCCTGGAGTACTGTGATTCATGAAGTCGCAAAGAGTGGGACACGACTGAGTGACTGAACTGAACTAAACTGAACTGAATCTGCATATAAGCTAAATAAACAGTGTCACAATATACAACCTTGACATACTTATTTACTGATTTTGATTCAGTCTGTTGTTCCATGTCTGGTTCTAACTGTTGCTTCTTTCCCTGCATACAGATTTCTCAGGGGATAGGTAAGTTGGTTTGGTATTCCCATCTCTTTAACAATTTTCTACAGTTTGTTGTGATCCACACAGTCAAAGGCTTTAGCATAGGCAATGAGACAGAAGTAGTTTTTTTTTTTTTTTTACACATCTGGAAGTTCTTGATTCACATACTGTTGAAGACTAGCGTGAAAGGCTTTTGAGCATAATCTTGTTAGCCTGTAAATGAGCATAGCTGTATGGTAGTTTGAAAAACCTTTGTCATTGCCTTTCTTTGGTTTGGAATAAAAACTGATCTTTTCTGGTCATGAATACTGTTGTGTTTTCCAAATTAGCTAGCATATTGCATTAAACACTTTAACAGCATCATCTTTTAGAATTTTAAACAACTCAGCTGGAATTCTATCACCACTGTTGGCTTTGTTCATAATATACTTCTTAAAATCAATTTGACTTCCCACTTCAGGATATCTGACTATAGGTGAGTGACCACACCATTATGGTCACTCATAATGATTATCTAGGTCATTACGACCTTTTATTTGTATAATTTTTCAGTGTATTCTTGCCACCTCTACTTAATATCTCAGCTTTTGTTAGGTCCTTTTACAAAGACCTAACCTTTATTTCTCTCATCTTTGTGTTAAATGTTTGTTCCCTTGATATCTCTAATTTTCTTGCAGACATCTCTATCTTTTCCAATTCTATTGCTTCCTTCCATTGCTTTCTTACCGCTCCTTGCTATTCTCTGGAATGTTGCATTCAGTTGGGTAAATGTTTCCCTTTCTTCTTTGCTTTTAGAATTTCTTCTATTTTCAGTTATTTGTAAGGCTTCCTCAGGCAACCAATTTGCCTTCTTGCATTTCTTTTTCTTGAGTATGATTTTGTTCACCACCTCCTGTACAGTGTTACAAACTTCCATCCATATTTCTTCAGGCATTCAGTCCACCAGATCTAGTCCCTTGAATCTATCTGTCAGTTTCTCTGTATAATCATAAAGGATTTACTTTAGGTCATACCTGAATGGCCTAGTGATTTTCCTTACTTTCTTCAATTCAAATATGAATTTTGCAATAAGGAGCTGATGAGCTGTGCTACAGTCTGCTCCAGGTCTTGTTTTGCAAACTGTGTAGATCTTCTCCATCTTCAGCTGCAAAGAATATAACCAATATGATTTTAGTATTGACCACCTGTTGATGTCCATGTGTAGAGTCCTCTCTTGTGCTGTTGGAAGACAGTGTTTTCATGACCAGTGCATTCTCTTGGGAAAACTTTATTAGCCTTTGTCCTGCTTCATTTTGTACTCCAAGGCCAAACTTGACTGTTGCTCCAGATATCCATTGACTTTCTACTTTTGCATGCCAGTCTCCTATGATGAAAAGGACATCAGGGTTTTTTTTGATGTTAGTTCTAGAAGTTCTTGCAGTTTTTCATAGAACCATTCAACTTCAAGTTCTTTGGCAATAGTTGTTGGGGCATAGATTTAGAATACTCTGAAGTTAAATGAAGTCTCTAGTGATACTATGTTTAAATAATTTTTCTCATATTTTTTCCCAGTATCACTCTTGCTCTTATCATTTTACTTATAAATTGCCAGCGACCTTATATTTAAAATGAAAATATGAAAGACATCGTGGATTTGGATCTTGTATATTTTAATTCATTCTGAAAAATTTCTTCCTCTAATTTCACATACTTAATCATTTTATGTTTAATGGAGTTAAGTATATGATTAGAATTGGTTGCAGTATTGATATTTTTCTACTTGTTTCTCTCATTTTTGTCTCTCCTAACTAAACTTTTTGGAGTACATGGTTTTATTATTACAATTCATCTTTTACATTGGTTTATAGTTATATAACTTTATACTACTTTTTGAGTGTTTGTTTTTCAAGTTAAAATCATTAAGTAGGAAGGAAAATAATATAAAATGAAGAAAAGTATAAAAATTTGCTTTTTAAATAAAATTTATCTAGAAATTTGTTTCAATAATTTTTTATTTCTTTTTATTATTTTTTTTTTGTCAGCACAAGTACTTATATTGTAATACACACCCCCATCAAAACTGTGTTATTCTTCTTTCATGATTGTAATTTAAAAATTTAGGCAATATCATTTAGGGATGGGAAATAATTGGAGTTCATCAAGTCTGTGTTTTAATCATAGAGCTTACACAAGATAACTATGTAATCTTGGGCAAGTTTCTTAAATGCACTTAGTATATTGATCTTTATGTACAAAACAGAATAATGGTATGCACATCACTTTTTTCATTTCTCCTTTCCTCCTTATTTTTCAATAAAGTTTTTTTATGAATAAATTTATTTAATCATTTACTTTCATTCTCCCTAAAAATGTAACTGTAAAAGACCCTGATTCTGGGTAAGATCTATAAATGTAAAAGCCAGCCCCTGATATTGGGCAAGTTTGAAGGCAGAAGAGGATGACAGAGGATGAGATGGTTGGATGGATCACTGTCTCAATGGACATCAGTCTGAGCAATGTCTGGGAGTTGGTGATGGACAGGGAAGCCTGGCATGCTGCAGTCAATGGAATAACAAAGAGTTGGACACAACTGAGTGATTGAACTGAACTGATAAATATAGGTACAGTTGATTTTTGTAGAATATAGGATTTTGGTGGGCTGACCCTCTGTACAGTTAAAGATACAAGAATTAACTGCACAAGTTTTAATTGTCCTCTTAATCTGCAGTGCCTCTGTATCCTTGATTGCCCATTTATGAATTCAATGAACTTTGGATCATGCAGAACTTGATTTTACTATTAATCAAAACCCATGTATAAGTGGATCCATGTGATGCAAGTCTGTGTTGTTCAAGGGTCAAATGTATATCTGATTATATCCCCCCCCAGCAGTTGCATTCTCTAATTATTAAGATATATATTCACTTATCACAATATAATTTGGATTAATATATCATTTTATCTATCAATGCAAATAAATAGATGAAATCAACATAATGGGAAAGACTAGAGATCTCTTCAAGAATATTAGAGACACCAAGGGAACATTTCATGCAAACATCAGCACAATAAAGGACAGAAATGGTATGGACCTAACAGAAGCAAAATATATTAAGAAGAGGCAAGAAGACACAGAAGAAGGATAAAAAAGAACTTCATGAGCCAGATAACCACAATGCTGTGTTCACTCGCCCAGACCCCAGACATCCTGGGATGAGATTTTAAGTGGGCCTTAGGAAGCATCACTATGAAGAAAGCTAGTGGAGGTGATGGAATTCCAGTTGAGCTATTTCAGATGCTAAAAATGATGATGTTAAGGTGCTGTAGTCAATATGCCAGCAAATTAAAAAAAAAAAAAAAAAAAAAACTCAGCACTGGACACAGGACTGAAAAATGTCAGTATTCATTCCAATACCAGAGAAAGGCAATGACAAAGAATGTTGAAATTATCACACAATTGCACTCATCTCACACGCTAGTAGGGCTTCCCTGGTGGCTCAGAGGTTAAAGTGTCTGCCTCCTATGCAGGAGACCCGGGTTCGATCCCTGGGCTGGGAAGATCCTCTGGAGAAGGAAATGGCAATCCACTCCAGTATTCTTGCCTGGAGAATCCCATGGACTGAGAGGCCTAGTAGGTTACAGTCCATGGGGTCGCAAAGAGTCGGACACGACTGAGCGACTTCAACACCACCACCACCACAAGCTGGTAAAGTAATGCTTAAAATTCTCCAAGCCAGGCTTCAACAGTAACTGAACCATGAATTCCAGGCGTTCAAGTTGGATTTAGGAAAGGTAGAGAAACCAGAGATCAAATTGTGAACAACCATTGTATCATCAAAAAAGAAAGAGAGTTGCCAAAATAATCTACTTCTGCTTTATTGATTATTCCAAAGCCCTTGACTGTGTGGATCACAACAAACTGTGAAAAATTCTGAAAGAGATTGGAGTACCAGGCCACTTTACCTGCCTCCTGAGAAACCTGTATGCTGGTTAAGAAGCAAGAATTAGAACTGGACATGGAACAGACAGGTTCCAAATTGGAAAAGGAGTACATCAAGCCTGTACAGTGTCACCCTGCTTTTTTAACTTATATGCAGAGTACATGATGAGAAATGCTGGGCTGGAAGAAGCACAAGCTGAAATCAAAATTGCTGGAAAACATATCAATAACCTCAGATATACAGATGACACTATCATTATGGCAGAAAGTGAAGAAGAGCTAAAGAGCCTCTTGATGAAAATGAAAGAGGAGAGTGAAAAAGCTGACTTAAAGCTCAACATTTAGAAAACTAAGCTCATGGCATCTGGTCCCATCACTTCATGGAAATAGGTGGAGAAACAATGAAAAGAATGTGAGACTTTATTTCTTGGGCTCCAAAATCACTGCAGATGATGATTGCAGTCATGAAATTAAAATACACTTACTTCTTGGAAGAAAAGCTATGACCAAACTAGACAACATAGTAAAATCAGAGACATTACTTTGCCAGCAAACATCCATCTAATCAAAGTTATGGTTTTTCTAGTAGTCGTGTATGGATGTGAGAGTTTTAATATAGAGAAAGCTGAGCACCAAATAATGAACGTTTTTGAACTGTGGTGTTGGAAAAGACTGTTGAGAGTGCCTTGGACTGCAAGGAGATGAATCTAGTCAATCCTAAAGGAAATCAGTCCTGAATATTCATTAGAAATGGCAACCCACTCCAGTGTTCTTGCCTGGAGAATCCCATGGACAGAGGAGCCTGGCAGGCCATAGTTCATGGGGTCACAGAGAGTCTGACACGACTGAAGTAACTGAGCACACATTCTTTGGAAGGAATGATTCTGAAGCTGAATCTCCAATTCTTTATCTACCTGATGTGTAGAGCTGTCTTACTGGAAAGACCCTGCTGCTGGGCAAGACTGAAGGAAGGAGAAGGGGACAACAGAGGATGAGATGACAGGATGGCATCGCCGACCTGATGAACATGAATTTGAGTAAGCGCCAGGAATTGGTGTTGGACAAAGAAGCCTGGAACTTACTCAAACTCATGTCCATTGAGTTGGTGATGCCATCCAACTATCTCATCCTCTGTTGTCCCCTTCTCCTCCTACTTTCAATCTTTCCCAGCATCAGGGTCTTTTCACATGACTCAGTTCTTTGTACCCGTGGGCCAAAGGATTGGAGTTTCAGCTACATCAGTCCTTCCAAGGAAAATTCAGGATTGATTTCTTTTAGGATGGACTAGTTTGATCTCCTGGCAGTCCAATGCACTTTCAAGAGTCTTTTTCAACACCATAGTTCCAAACATCAATTCTTCAGTGCTCAGCTTTCTTTATAGTCCAATTCTCACATACATACAACTAGAAAACCATAGCCTTGACTAGACACACCATTGTTGGCAAAGTAATCTCTCTGCTTTTTAATATGTTGTCTAGGTTGGCCATAATTTTGTTTCCAAGGAGTAAGCATCTTTTAATTTCATGGTTGCAATCACCATCTGCAGTGATTTTGGAGCCCAAGAGAATAAAGTCTGCCACTGTTTCCCCATCTATTTGCCATGAAGTGATGGGACCAGATGTCATGATATTAGTTTTCTGAATGTTGAGCCTTAAGCCAACTTTTTCACTCTTCTCTTTCACTTTCATCAAGAGGCTCTTTAGTTCTGCCTCACTTTCTGCCATAAGGGTGGTGTCTTCTGCATATCTAAGGTTATTGATATTTCTCCTGACAATCTTAATTCCAGTTTGTGCTTCATCCAGCCCAGAGTTTATCATGATATACTCTACATATAAGTTAAAGAAGCATAGTGACAATATACAGCCTTGACGTACTCCTTTAGTTATTTGGAACCAGTCTTTTATTCAATGTCCAATTCTAACTGTTGCTTACTGATCTGCATACAGCTTCTCACTGGCTGTCTATTTTGTACATATGCTAAAAAGGAAAAATCAGAAAGAGAAATTAAGGAAATAATCTTTTTCACCATTGCAACAAGAATAATAAAATACCTAGGTATCAACATACTTAAAAGATAAAAGACCTGTATGTAGAAAATTGTAAGTAAGAAAGATGACTCAAACAGATGGAGAGATATATCATGTTCTTGGATTGGAAGAATCAATATTATCTAAACGATTATACTAGCCAAAGTGATCTACAAATTCAATGCAATCCCTATCAAATAGATCTGAATTATTTTCCAAAATTGCCTCCTTTCAATCTGAAAGATTTCCTTTAATATGTCTTATGCAGATCTGCTGACAATTACATGAATCAGATTATCTGTATATATATATATATATATATATATATATATATATGTGATCAGAGTGATATCAAGATCATTATATCCTACAAAAAGTAATGTTTTTGATTCTTTAAAAATTTCAAATGGGACAATGTAGTACATTTCTAACTTGTTCTGAAGGAATTCATGCCAACCTGATTCATTAAGCACATACATATTTATGAAATCAGTCACTTATTTGGGGCTATAGGATTAGCTCTCTATTGATTATACCCAGTTATCTGCTATGTGTGTGACAATATGAAAATGGTCACAAGCTACTTACATTGATTTACTCTTTAATAAATAATTACTTTCCATTAATAATTAATTATATACTTCTGTAATCATTTTATTTCTCTCCTGTTTGTGGTATCAGTGTCAGCTTTAGGACCAAAATAATTTATACATAAAAATTAAAAGTCAGTTGCATGGACAATGAGTGTTTGCTAGGTCACTTCATTTGTGTTTGACTCTTTGCAACCCTATGAACTATAGCCCACCAGGCTCCTCTGTCCATGGGATTCTCTAGGAAAGACTACAGGAATGGTTGCCATGACCTCCCCCATGGGATATTCCTGATCCAGGGAAGGAACTCTGTTTCTCTTATGTTTCCTTCATTGCCAGGTGTACTTTACCACTATCACCACCTGGGAAGCCCTGAATAGACAATGTACCCTTTCAGATAAAGTGTGGTAGGCTTGCCTATCTACATGTGACAAAGGTTTTATCAGTATTATTCTAATTACTAGCATCAACTGTTCTAAATATATTGTACAAACCTCACTTCAATAGGCAGTAGAACCTCTTTTGATTGATAATAGAAGGCTTCAAATTGCTGAGTGTCAGAAATACTCCATTGCAAGAGATAAGACCAGGCTTCCTGGAGGAAGAATATACAGGTTCCAGATTCCCAGACAAGAAATAGACCAGGGAGCACTTTAGTTGATCCTATTTATTTTTCAAATTCATATTGGTATTTTTAATTGGTACAGGTGGAAATTACTACTTGTACTTGTTTTTTAGAGAGAAAGCAAACAGTGAGATTTTTATTTATTGTTTTCCAATTTGGATTCATTTTACTTCTTTTTCTGCTCTGATTGCTGTGGTCAAAACTTCCAAAACTCTGTTGAANACACTCGTGGCTGATTCATGTCGATGTGTAGCAAAACGAATACAGTATTGTAAAGCAAAACAAACTAAAAAATAAAAATTAATAAAAAATAAAATAAATATTCTGATATAAAAAAATATGAATAGGATTTAGTTAGAAAACCAAGTGGAACTGGAAATAGGAGTGTTCCAGTAAGAGGACAGAGTGCTCAAATGCCAGAGGCAGGAGGGATGAAAACTTCCAAGGAGTTGCAAAAAGCCTTTGATGGATGGAGAGATGGAGCACGTGTTGATAATTTTTTTTAATCTTAATATTTGTTTAATGTTATTTTCTGTATTATTTCCTTAATTTTTAAAACTAATTTTCCTTTGTTAAACATCTTATTTTTTTAATAAATTCATTTATTTCCCTAGTTTTACAGTACCCTTTATTTATATTGCTTTTTTTTCATGTTTTGATTTTATATTCTTGCTAGTCTAGTTTTTACTATTCATTTTCACTTATAGGTTTATTTATTGACTGTATTGCTGTCTTTTTTTTTTTCCACTCTTGTATTTGTCTTTTTTTTTTTTTCTGTCTCCCTTTTCTCTCACTTCTTTTTTCTTTGTAAGGGTATGAGTTTCTTTGGGTGCTCTGGGCAATTGAGTGTTGCTTTCACTAACATTCTTGGAGATTTGGTTTTTGTTCTGTATAGACTGTGAGCTCTTGGTGATACAGTAAGTGATCAGGCCTAAAAACCTGAGATCAGAGGACCAAGTCCAGGACTTTGGACCACCAAAGAACTCCTAAATTCATGGAACATGAATTGGTGAAGCTCTCCTAAAGGTTTCCATCTCAATACTAAGACCAAGCCCCAGTCAAAGGCTAGCAAGCTCCAGCATCAGACACCCAATGCCAAACAACAAATCAAGAAGACAGCTCCACACATTAGCAGATAGACTGCTCAAATATATAGAAAACCCAATGACATCCCACCCACCCCCCCCAAAAAAAAAAGAAAAAAAAATTAATGGCATGGCATTACCTTTCAGAAACACAAAATCCAGCTTCATCCACCAGAAAACAGGCACAAGTCCCCCAACTAGAAAACCTTCACAAGGGACTAGTCCAACTCCACTCACAGGGGGCACATTCACAATTAAGAGGAACTACAACCTTCTAGTCTACAGAAAGAAGACCCCCAAACACATTAAATTAAACAAAATGAAAAGACAGAGAAATATGCAACAGATAAAGGAACATGGTAAAAAATACACAAGACCAAACAAATGTGGAAATAGACAGTCTACCTGAAAAAGAAATAATTCAGAGTAATGATAGTAACAATGATTCAGCATTTTGAAAATGAAATGGAGGCATAGATAGACTGGAGACACAGATCAAGAAGATACAAGGAATTTTTAACAAGAAATATTTAATGTTTAAATTAGATGAAGTGGAAAAATAGACAATCTACAATGAACAGCACTAAAACTGGAATTAAAAACATACTAGAGGAGACCAATAGCAGAACAAGTGAGGCAGAAGAGCAGAAAGAGCATGAGAAAATATTTAAAAAGATTGCAATCAAAAACTTTGCTAAAATGGGAGAGGAAATAGCCATCAAGTCCAGGAAGCCCAGAGAGTCTCATATAGGATAAATCCAAGGAGGGGCACTCCAAGACACATATTAATCAAGCTATTAAAAAATAGATACAAAGAATAAATATTAAAAGCAACAAAGAAAAAGTAACAAATAACATACAAGGGGATCCCCATGAGACTAAGAGCTGATTTTTCACCAGAAACACTGAAAGCCTGAAGGGACTGTCAAAATATACTTAAGGTGATGAAAAGAAGAAATCTAGAACCAAGATTACTCTATCCAACAAGGATGTCATTCAGATGTAAAAGAGAAAACAAAAGTTTTACAGACAAGTAAAAAGTAAGAGAATTCGGCAACACCAAACCAGATTTACAACAAATAGTAAAGCAACTTATCAAGATAGGAAACACAAGAGAAAGAGCCTCAAAAAAACACCAAAAAAAAAAAAAACCTGAAAACAATGAAATGAATGATAATAAGATCATACATATCAATAACAACCTTACATGTAAATGGGTTAAATGCTCAGAACAAAAGACACAGATCCACTGAATGTATCCAAAAACAAGACACCTCTATATACTGTCTACAAGAGACCAAACTCAGACCTAGAGACATATACAGACTGAAAGTAAGGGGCTGGAAAAAGATAATCCATGCACATGGAAATCAAAAGAAAGTGGGAATAGCATTACTCAAGTCAGATAAAATAGATTTTTAAATATAGACCATTAGAAAAGATAAGGTGAACACTACATGATGATCAAGGAGATGATACATTAAAAATGTATTTGTATCCAACATAAGAAAGCTCAATACATAAGTCAAATGCTAACAAATAAAGGGGGAATCAACTAATACACTAATAGTGGGGGGGCTTTAACACTCTATTCATGCCAATAGACAGATCACCTTGATAGAAAATTATTAAGGAAACTTGAGCTCTCAATGACATTGGGCCAGTCGGACCTAATTGACATCTACAGGGAATCTTATCAAAGATGGTAGAGATGATCTTATTTGCAGGACAGCAAAGGAAATGCAGATATAAAGGACAAACTTTTGGACACAGTTGAAGCAAGAATTGTTCAGTCGATCAGTCCAACTTTTTGTGACCCTATGGACTGCAGCATGCCAAGCTTCCATGTCCATCACTATCCCCCAGAGTTTGCTCAAACTCATGTCCATTGGGTTGATGATGCCACCCAACCATCTCATACTCTGTCACCCACTTCTCCTCCTGCCCTCAGTGTTTCCCAGCATCAGGGTCTTTTCCAATGATTCAGCTCTTTGCATTGGATGACCATAATATCAGACACTAATCTTCAGCATCAGGCCTTCCAATGAGTGCTGCTGCTGCTAAGTCACTTCAGTCATGTCTGACTCTGTGCAACCCCATAGACAGCAGCCCACCAGGCTCCCCTGTCCCTGAGATTCTCAAGGCAAGAAAACTGGAGTGGGTTGCCATTTCCTTCTCCATTCCAATGAGTATTCAGGGTTAATTTTCTTTAGGTTGACTGGCTTGATGTCTTGCTGTCCAAGGGACCCTTAAGAGTCTTCTCTACCACCACAGTTTGAAGGAGTCAATTCTTTAAGGTTCAGCCTTCTTAATGGTCCAACTCTCACATCAATCTATACATGACTGCTGGGAAAACCGAGGGAGGGAAAAATGAGAGAATGATATTGAAACATATACACTACCATATGTAAAATAGATGTGAGTGGGAACTTGCTGTATGATGTAGGGAGTTCAAACCCGGAGCTCTTTGACAAACTAGAGGGATAGAATGCAATGGGAGGTGAAAAGGAGGTTCAAGAGGGATGGGACATATGTGTATCTAAGACTGACGCATGTTGAAATATGGTAGATACTAATAAAATATTGTAAATCTGTCATCCTCAAGTTAAAAATAAATGTTTATTAAAAAAAAAAGTATGCTCATGTCCCTTGGGAAAGATTTTTGTTTGGTGTACAGTTGCCAGAAATTATAAAAGAGTATTATTCTTTCAAGCAGTCTTTTTCCCCCTCCCCCTTTAATTTCTTTGAACTTTACATTTGCAAAATCTATCTTTTATGTAATATATATATTGGGGACACCTTACACTTACACCTTACATTCATTGTACAAATGGATACAAACACTTGCTTGTATTATAAAAATTATATATGCTTTGTATATCCATATTAATATCTTTAGGGCTTCCCTGGTGGCTCAGAGGTTAAAGCATCTGCCTGCAATGCGGGAGATGAGGGATCAATCCCTGGGTCTGGAAGATCCCCTGGAGAAGGAAATAGCAACCCACTCCAGTATTCTTGCCTGGAGAATTCCATGGAGGGAGGAGCCTCATAGGCTACAGTCTATGAGGTCATAAAGAGTAGACAAAACTGAGCAACTTCACTTTCACTTCATTCATATGTTTAGTTCAGTTCAGTTCAGTTCAGTTGCACAGTCGTGTCTGACTCTGCTACCCCATGAATTGCAGCACGCCAGGCCTTCCTGTCCATCACCAACTCCTAGAGTTTACTCAGACTCACGTCCATCAAGTCCGTGTGTCATCTTGCCATCTCATCCTCTGTCATCCCCTTCTCCTCCTGGCCCCAATCCTTCCCAGCATCAGTCTTTTCCAATGAGTCAACTCTTTGCATGAGGTGGCCAAAATACTGGAGTTTCAGCTTCAGCAACATTCCTTCGAAAGAAATCCCAGGGCTGATCCCCTTCAGAATGGACTAGTTGGATCTCCTTGCAGTCCAAGGGACACTCAAGAGTCTTCTCCAACACCACAGTTCAAAGCATCAATTCTTTGGTGCTCAGCCTTCTTCACAGTTCAACTCTCACATCCATACATGACCATAGGAAAAACTCTAGCCTTGACTAGATGGACCTTAGTGAGCTATATTCATATATCCAAATATTTAATATGAATGCAATTGCTTCTGATTAAAATTTCTATGGGAACTTGAAAAGATGTATGTTGCATAGCTATGTTGGGACATCATCAGTGATATAGTCATTATAAGACATAAGCTTGAAGTGGTTGGATATTTAAGTCATTAAACTCGCCTTACTGTTATTCCATACTCACAAACGACTTTGGTTGTTATTTGCTTACCCATGTGCTTTGGCTATGGAAACACCCAGACGGCACTAGCAGCAAAGAATCTGTCTGCTAATGGAGAAGACATAAGAGATGAGGGTTCAATCCCTTGGTTGGGAGAACACCTTGGACGAAGGCATGACAGCCCACCCCAACATTCTTGTCTGGAGAATTCCAGGGACAGTGGAGTCTGGAAGGCTATAGTCCAGAGGGTCACAAAGAGTAGAAAATGACTGAAGAGACAAAGCATGAACTTATAAGCTCATGTACTTTGACTAAACGAAGAAAAAAGTAGTTGATTATAGACACACATGGTAGTTCAGTCCTGTGTTTCACTTATCAGTAGATCCAATTAGGGCCCTGATAAGGATAAACATCTCAGTTCAGTTCAGTTCAGTCACTCAGTCATGTCCAACTCTTTGTGACCCCATGAATCCCAGCACGCCAGGCCTCCCTGTCCATCACCAACTCCCGGAGTTCACTCAGACTCACGTCCATCGAGTCCGTGATGCCATCCAGCCATCTCATCGTCAGTCGTCCCCTTCTCCTCCTGCCCCCAATCCCTCCCAGCATCAGAGTCTTTTCCAATGAGTCAACTCTTCCCATGAGGTGGCCAAAGTACTGGCCACCTCAGCTTTAGCATCATTACTTCCAAAGAAATCCCAGGGTTGATCTCCTTCAGAATGGACTGGTTGGATCTCCTTGCAGTCCAAGGGACTCTCAAGAGTCTTCTCCAACACCACAGTTCAAAAGCATCAATTCTTCTGCACTCAGCCTTCTTCACAGTCCAACTCTCACATCCATACATGACTACTGGAAAAACCATAGCCTTGACTAGACAGAACTTAGTCGGCAAAGTAATGTCTCTGCTTTTGAATATGATATCTAGGTTAGTCATAACTTTTCTTCCAAGGAGTAAGCATCTTTTAATTTCACAGTTGCAGTTGCCATCTCCAGTGATTTTGGAGCCCCCAAAAATAAAGTTTGACACTGTTTCTACTGTTTCCCCATCTATTTCCCATGAAGTGATGGGACTGCATGCCATGATCTTCGTTTTCTGAATGTTGAGCTTTAAGTCAACTTTTCACTCTCCTCTTTTACTTTCACCAAGAGGCTTTTTAGTTCCACTTCAATGTCTGCCATAAAGGTGATGTCATCTGCATATCTGAGGTTACTGATATTTCTCCCAGCAATCTTGATTCCAGCTTGTGTTTCTTCCAGTCCAGCATTTCTCATGATGTACTCTGCATATAAGTTAAATAAGCAGGGTNGAAGCAACAGTTAGAATTGGACCTGGAACAACAGACTGGTTTCAAATAGGAAAAGGAATATATCTGAGGTTACTGATATTTCTCCCAGCAATCTTGATTCCAGCTTGTGTTTCTTCCAGTCCAGCGTTTCTCATGATGTACTCTGCATATAAGTTAAATAAGCAGGGTGACAATATACAGCCTTGATATATTCCTTTTCCTATTTGAAACCAGTCTGTTGTTCCAGGTCCAATTCTAACTGTTGCTTTCTGACCTGCATACAGATTTCTCAAGAGGCAGGTCAGGTGGTCTGGTATGCCCATCTCTCTCAGAATTTTCCACAGTTTATTGTGATCCACACAGTCAAAGGCTTTGGCATAGTCAATAAAGCAGAAATAGATGTTTTTCTGGAACTCTCTTGCTTTTCCCCTGATCCAGCGGATGTTGGCAATTTGATCTCTAGTTCCTCTGCTTTTTCTAAAACCACCTTGAACATTAGGAAGTTCATGGTTCACATCTTGCTGAAGCCTGGCTTGGAGAATTTTGAGCATTACTTTACTAGCATGTAATGGTGCAATGGTGCAGTAGTTGAGCATTCTTTGGCATTGCCTTTCTTTGGAATTGGAATGAAAACTGACCTTTTGCTGTCCTGTGGCCACTGCTGAGTTTTCCAGTTTTGCTGGCATATTGCGTGCATCACTTTCACAGCATCATCTTTCAGAATTTGAAACAACTCAACTGGAATTCCATCACCTCCACTATCTTTGTTCATAGTGATGCTTTCTACTTGTCTTCACCTTCCAGGATGTCTGGCTCTAGATTAGTGATCACACCATCATGATTATCTGGGTCATGAAGATCTTTTTTTGTACAGTTTTTCTCTGTATTCTTGCAACCTCTTCTTAACATCTTCTGCTTCTGTTAGGTCCAGACCATTTCTGTCCTTTATCAAGCCCATCTTTGCATGAAATGTTCCCTTGGTATTTCTAATTTTCTTGAAGAGATCTCTAGTCTTTCTCATTTTGTTCTTTTCATCTATTTCTTTGCATTGATTGCTGAAGAAGGCTTTCTTATCTCTTCTTGGTAGTCTCTGGAGCTCTGAATTCATTTGCTCATATCTTTCCTTTTCTCCTTTGCTTTTTGCCTCTCTTCTTTTCAAACCTATTTTTGAGGCCTCCCCAGACAGGCAATTTGCTTTCTTTGCATTTCTTTTCTATGTGAATGGTCCTGATCCCTGTCTCCTGTACAATGTCACGAACCTCCGTCCATAGTTCATCAGGCATGCTGTCTGTCAGATCTAGGCCCTTAAATCTATTTCTCACTTCCACTGTATAATCATAAGGGATTTGATTTAGGTCATACTTGAATGGTCTAGCGGTTTTCCCTACTTTCTTCAATTTGAGTCTGAATTTGGTAATAAGGAGTTCGTGATCTGAGCCACAGTCAGCTCCTGGTCTTGTTTTTGTTGACTGTATAGAGCTTCTCCATCTTTGGTTGCAAACAATGTAATCAATCTGATTTTGGTGTTGATCTCAGCCTTCACAAAAGCTCTGGACCATTCCACTTGGTTTCTCTGCAATAAATCTTCCATAACCTCAGTGAACATTTTCTAGAGGGTATCTTTCTCATTTGATTTATATGTACAAATATGGAAAGGGAGAGAAGACAAGTGTATACAGTATAAGGTTCTATGTTTTTAACAAATTCTAAGTATTTAACGAGTGTTTATCAGATAAAATTATGCAGTATAATGTAGAGATATGACATATCTGTAATTATGTTGAGCAAACAGTTCAAGTTAGTCTTAATTGCATATTATTATTTCATGTTCAAGTGATGATTCACTAAAGCCATAATTAAAAGGAATTGAATTTCAAAAATGCCATGTACAGAAGTTTACACATTAAAATTATGTGAATCTGTACATATTGCTGATATTCTTGATTTTAGAAGATCAAGGAAACTGTCCACACAGTTACACGTCCTCTCAAAAAAATGTTGAATCAGTGATTTGTTCTCTATATCTGTGAATCTGCTTCTTTTTGTTATATTTACTAGTCTGTGTTTTTTTTTTTTGTTTGTTTGTTTGTTTTTTTAGATTACACATAAGTGATATCATGCAGTGTTTGGCTTTCTCTGAGGGGGAGTGGTAACAGAGTTGGCTTGCAACACTTAATTTGTACCTCCCACTCTCCCAACTCTATGTTGCCCCTCCCCCTCAGAGAAAGCCAAACACTGCATGATATCACTTATGTGTAATCAGTACAACCGGAGAAAGCAATAGCACCCCACTCCAGTACTCTTGCCTGGAAAATCCCATGGACAGAGGACCCTGAAGGCTGCAGTCCATGGGGTTGCTGAGGGTCGGACACGACTGAGCGACTTCACTTTCATTTTTCACTTTTATGCATTGGAGAAGGAAATGGCAATCCACTCCAGTGTTCTTGCCTGGAGAATCCCAGGGACGGGGAAGTCTGGTAGGCTGCCGTCTATGGGTTCGCACAGAGTCGGACACGACTGAAGTGACTTAGCAGCAGTAGCAGCAACAGTATTATACAACATGGAGAATATTATCAATATTTGTAATTACTAAATTAAAAGCAATCTTTAAGAATTTTATAAAATATACAAAGATAAGACAATAAATTATATCACTTACATGCAGAATCTAAAACATGATACAAATGAACTTATTTACAAAACAAATAATGGACTCACAGACACATAAATGAAATATAGTTACCAAAGAGCAAATGTTGGGGGGTAGGGATAAATAAAGAGTTTGGGGTTAGCAGATACAAACCACTACATACAAAATAAACAATAAGGATTCATTGTATAGTACAAGGAACTATATTCAATATCTTATATTAAACTATACAGGGGAAGAATATGAAAAATAATGTAAATGTAAAAATGTAAATTGAGAAAAATAATTTAAAAATATTAAACCAATCTAAACAAGAATTATTCAATTGGATTAGGAAGAGATCATATTAGACACATTGTGGCCTTTTCAAAATATATACAGCCACCAACTGCTTCACCTGCATCATTTGACACATCTTCCTCATCTCAAGAGAATCTCTGGGATTTTCACATATGGGAAAGGCCAGGGAGCATCTTAACTTGGGAAATATTCCCTCAGACAGAGACATTGTTCTTGTATGGAAACCTATTGATTTAATGATCAAATAGTAAGCATTCAATCACTTATTTTCTATATAATGAATTAACTTAAAAGTTCCTGGTGGCTCAGGAAGTAAAGAATCTGTCCTTAATGCATGAGACTTAGGTGCAATCCAGGGTCAGGAAGATCCCCTGGATAAGGGCATGACAACCCACTGCAGGATTCTTGCCTGGAGAATTCCATGAACAGAGGTACCTGGAGCACTGCAGCCCATTGGGTTGCAAAGAGTCAGACACAACAGAGTGATTAACATTTTCACTTTTGGTTTTCAAAGTCTGGTAACTGAAAAGAAAACTCTCTTCCTTTTCTGTTTTTATTAAAGGAGAAATTACAGGGAATACACTTGGTAGCAGGTGAGAAAGAAAATCTCAAAGTTCCAAGGATGGTCTTCTGCCAACTTTTATTCTAGCTACTACTCTAGAAGATACTTAGTTGAGACACTCCCACTATATTAGGTGTTTTTTTTTTTTTTTTTTTAAGCCTTACATGTTTCTCCTCTGACACAGACACTTGCCCCGATGTGGGGATCAGACCCCTGCTTCATTTCCCCCACCTGCCAAGGGCAGGTCCAATCTTAACACTCCTGTTTTCCCCCCAGTCCCTTCATCCTCCATCAGGTTTACATGGTTCTTTTTTTTTTTTTTTTTT
>SJXQ01010134.1:66914-94362 GCA_006408695.1 Aepyceros melampus | reverse complement strand
TGCCATCAAATATATAAAATTATGTATGGTAATAAGAAATAAAATTAAATAATTACTAAATAAAGTAGCATAAATCCAAAATTAAATGACTGGTACAGCTAATATGTGCTTTAGAAATTAAGAAGAGAAAAATCATCACTGAGACTGGAAGAATTAACAGAAAATGGAGAATTCAAAGGTTAAGATGGATTTTGGAGAAAGGCAATGAACTCAGCTTAAGACATTTAGAAGGTGGAATCCAACTGGAGATATAAGAAGCATTTTAGGATGGGAAATGTAAACCTGAGAGATATATTTATGGAGAGGTGATACTTGAAGCTATAAAGGTGGATAAAATTTCTAATAAAAATTAGAGATAAGAGATGAGAAAGACTAAGACCTTGTTCTGGGGAATATCTGCATTTAGAAGATGTCCAAGTCCTGAAAAGAGAGCAGGACTGAGAGTATAGTGCCCAGGGGATCCCCAATCTCAGAGGCCAAGTAAGAATATTTGACAGGGTCTACCTGAAGGGATGAGAAGCAGAAAATAAAGTGATTACAGAGCTAGCCATCCAAGAACAAGGGAAGTGAAAATGAAGCACAAATAAATCTGCAGAAGAGCCCATAGTAATTGTATAAAGGAAAAAAGGCTTCTACAACTGGCCTTGTGATACTGCCTGTACCACATGTCACTGGTCTGAAAAAGTTAGAACGGTCACAGACCACATGTATTGATAGAGATACTTCTGCATGTATTGATAGAGACACTTTTTCATGTCCCACAGGAACTAAAATTGTCCATTTTTCTCAAAATGTCCACAATTTGTTTCACATTTCAATTCCAGTCATGAACAGCTTATTTCAAGGCTTTATCTGCTCATTCTTATTTTTTTAAAAATAATCTTGTAACTTGGTTTCCTGTCTCCAGTCTCCCCATGCAATCTTGCATACCTAGGTACCATAAATGCCTCTTTTATTGTGTCACTCCCTTAGTCAAAAGCTGCTCATGTCACAATTTCTTACCACAGCAGGTTTTTTTTTTTTTTTTTTTAGTGTGTGTGTGTGTGTGTGTGTGTGTGTGGCTAAGACAATCTACACTCATATTTCACCTCCTAACTCTTACCATCAGACACTCTTCATGTTCTTCAGAATGGTCTCCTCAAGGTTCCACAAGGCACTATGTCATCCCACTTAGCTGGAATACTGTCTCTTCTCTCTCATCTTAAACCTTCTCCTACTTTTCCCATCCTTAAAGCTTCCTGTCCCTCTGCCTCATCCAGTGACACCTCACTGATCTCTTACAGCATCCATATCCTTAATTACAGACTACCTTATTTTGTTATTTTCGTGAGAGTTATTTAGTTTGTACATATTTCTTAGACATCAGCCTTCTTTCCCCTTCTTAATGGTGGGGTTTATATTGCCCTGCCCATTATAATGCATCCTGTAGTACATATTAGTAACAGAGTTAGGTCCACAGTCAGAGTTCAGGAAACATGAGATGGTTGTTTAGTTTCCTGGAAAGGGATACATAACATATAAAAAAGGATGAGAAAAAGGGTTTTTGACATACAATAGAGCACCAAATTGCAAGTAATTCTCAATGGTTGAGATCTTTCCTGATTATATCTTCTTCATGCTGCTGCTGCTGCTAAGTCACTTCAGTCGTGTCCGACTCTGTGCGACCCCATGTTATTTTCGTGAGAGTTATTTAGTTTGTACATATTTCTTAGACATCAGCCTTCTTTCCCCTTCTTAATGGTGGGGTTTATATTGCCCTGCCCATTATAATGCATCCTGTAGTACATATTAGTAACAGAGTTAGGTCCACAGTCAGAGTTCAGGAAACATGAGATGGTTGTTTAGTTTCCTGGAAAGGGATACATAACATATAAAAAAGGATGAGAAAAAGGGTTTTTGACATACAATAGAGCACCAAATTGCAAGTAATTCTCAATGGTTGAGATCTTTCCTGATTATATCTTCTTCATGCTGCTGCTGCTGCTAAGTCACTTCAGTCGTGTCCGACTCTGTGCGACCCCATAGACGGCAGCCCACCAGGCTCCCCCGTCCCTGGGATTCTCCAGGCAAGAACACTGGAGTGGGTTGCCATTTCCTTCTCCAGTGCAGGAAAGTGAAAATTGAAAGTGAAGTCGCTCAGTCGTGTCCGACTCTTCGCAACGCCATGGACTGCAGCCTTCCAGGCTCCTCCGTCCATGGGATTTTCCAGGCAAGAGTACTGGAGTGGGGTGCCATTGCCTTCTCCATAAGAAATATTAATCTGCTCATTAGGGCACTGTGATTATTTCTGAGGGTTTGTGCTTAATTCAGAATAGCTGCAGAGCTTCGCCTCCTTTGTCTTTAGCTTATTTCTGTTTTCTTCAATTTCTTCAGAATGATTTAAAGTGTATGTGTAATCTCCACTGTGCTCTTTCGCTAGACTCTTTCTGTATCTCCACCTATCGTAGCCATCTCTTAGCCCCTGCTCCATTATCAAGACACTGTGCAAAGTTTAAATGCTGTGATTTTCAGGTCTTGTCCTTCAGCTTCTTTTCTTGATCAAACTCATGGGTTAATTGAGCCTTTCTTGGCTTTGAAAGAAAGAGAAAAAGGAAGCAAGAAAAAAGCACAGATCAGTTAGTTGTGTAAGCAAAGCTAACCTGGGAGTGACAGCTTTGGAAGTTTCCACTGTGCATATAAACAGTTGGCATAAGCGAAGATGCTTGCAGGAAAAATCTTTGTAGGTCACAAATGCTGGACAGATTGGTGGCCTAGGCTAGACAATCTGTTTATCTAAGGCTGACTTACCCTTGGCCCTGAGTTTCTGGACCCTGACAGTGAGGGAATATTAGGAGAATCTGAAATCATGGTTTAAGAAAAATGTTATCATGAGGCATAAGTGTTTTTTGTTGAGATATTTCAAAGCTTTGGACAACTGTAGGAATTTTAACACCCTAGACTTATTCCAAAGCTTGATTTTTCTGGGCAAACAAAACTAAACTAAGCTGATGAAATTTCATTCATTAAGAAGAGAGAATGTTCTGAAATACAGTAAAAGGTTTAGGGATTCTTTTTCTGACAACAAGAGTCTAAAAGTCACTGGTTACAAATACCCAAATTTGGTATTTAGCTCCCACCTCTGGGTGAGCATGAAAAATGGCCAGGCACAGTGAAGTTTGACAGAGGTCAAGATAAGAAGACACGGAGGAAACAGTTCACTAAATTAACTGTTCAGAGATTCAAGTATGTAACTTTGACTTCAAAGATTCTTCATCTGACTTTTTGAATGATGAGGGTAAGCAAAGTTTTGGTTGGGCCCTTCTACCCTTTTAAGTGAGGTTGACCTGCTTTCTCTCATTTGAGGAGTGCTATAAATGAATAATACCATCACCCAAATTGTCTGAGATACTCCAGCGAAGGTTGAACTCCAAGCTGATAATGATGTCATGAAGAGAAATTCATGTATCCTATAGAGGGGACAAGCATATGTGATTCATTTTTTCAATCAGCATCCTTTAATTTATAGTAGACACTTAATAAATATTTCCTAATGAATAAACGATAAATTGCAAGTTGGAATCAAGATTGCTGGGAGAAATATCAGCAACCTCAGATATGCAGATGATACCACTCAAATGGCAGAAACTGAAAAGGCTAAAGAGCCTCTTGATGAGAGTAAAAGAGGAGAGTGAAAAAGTTTGTTTAAAACTCAACATTCAAAAAACTAAGATCACGGCATCCGGTCCCATCACTTCATGGCGAATAGAAGGGGGAAAAATAGAAACAGTGCCTGATTTTATTTTCTTGGGCTCCAAAATCACTGCAGACAGTGTCTGCAGCCATGAAATTAAAAGATGCTTACTCCTTGGAAGTAAAGCTATGACAAACCTAGACAGCATGTTAAAAAGCAGAGACACCATTTTGCTGACAAAGGTTCATATAGTCAAAACTATGATTTTCCCAGTAGTCATGTAAAGATGTGAGAGCTGGACCATAAAGAAAGCTGAGCATCGAAGAACTGATACTTTTGAATTGTGGTGCTGGACTCTTGAGAGTGCCTCGGACAACAAGGAGATCACATCAGTCAATCCACAAAGGAAATTTACTGGAAGGACTGATGCTGAAGCTGAAACTCCAATACTTTGGCCACCTGATGCAAAGTACTGACTCGTTGGAAAAGACCTTGATGCTGGGAAAGATTTTAGGCAGGAGGAGAAGGGGAAGACAGAAGATGAGATGGTTGGATGACATCACCAACTCAATAGACATGAACTTGAACAAATTCAGGGAGTTAGTGAAGGACAGAGAAGCCTGGGGTGCTGCAGTTCATGGGGTTGCAAAGAGTCAGACATGATGCGACTAGATAATAGCAAAGATTAATACATGAATGATTTCATAGACAAGATGACTTCTAAAATCACTTCTAACTGGAAGATACTATGAAAGTGATAGGTGATCTACTGATAAACCAAAATAATCCATGTCTCTTAAAGATGTCTCTCACCAGGGAAAGATGAATGATTGAATAATAGCTTTTTTAGCCCCCCTGCCTCAACAAGACAGTCAGATGGATCCAGGCACGCTGAGGATGCCCCACATGGGCAAAGCTATCACTTCATTTCTGTCTGGAATAAAACTTCTGATGAAGATCAGGCTTTGAGAATGCCAGGCAGGTTGGTTTTGGTTCAAGATCAAGTTATCATCCCAGAACCCAGTGCTTGGCCATTATACCACCATTCAATATTGTACATTCCATTCCTCTTCTAGGGGATCTTCCCAATCCAGGGATCGAAGCCAGGTCTCCCTCATTGCAGGCAAATTCTTTACCATCTGAGCCACCGGGGAAACCCATTCTATTCTTTAATTCCCACAAATCAAATTATCTTTTAGAATGTTGGAATGTCTTGAAAAGGTTTATTTTTATTTAAATCTCTGTAAGAGTATAAGTTACTGATGCTGAGAAAAGATGTATGAAGAATTCTAGCTGCAGTCACAACCATGTGGAATCATGGTAAACTCAGTAACCACCATAAAGGATTTTTCTTTTTGCCTAGCAACTTAAATCTTTTCTAGAATCTTTATCTTGGAGTGTTTTTGCCATGTTGACTCTTTGAAGATTAACCTGAAATGCAAATAGGACATGCGATGGATGTTCTATCTTATTCAGTGTTTAGAATGCCTCCTGGTGTCTGACTTATTGCTACAGGTTTGTTATCCTTTCTCAACCAGTGTTTGAACTCCTCCCACTCTCATCCATTCATCACCCTGATAGTCCTGTCCAAAGACTATCAGGTGAAATACAATAATCAGTCAAAGCCAGATGGTGCCAGTGGCAACAGCAAGCATTTCCGCCTACAGTGCCTGCAACAAATAAATAAATAATACCATCATGTTTGACAATTTAATGAGTATAAATTTACCACAGCAGGAAAATCCTCCCCAAATATTTAAACAATTAAAATGTAAAAGGAGAGATAAATAAGCATTTTGTAGTGGTAGACAGGACCAAATTCTGCTTTCATTGCTCTCAGGAAATCCACTCTATCACATATATTGTGATATATCTATCACAGATAGATGGAAATATATGGGCTATTGAAGGTCAGGATTAAGGGGCAGAAATCAAGAAGAACATGGCAGAAGGTGGAGTGAATGTATTAGCTATAGCATATCTGTGTGTGCACGCTAAGTAGCTTCATCATGTCTGACTGTTTGCAACCCTATAACCATAGCCCACCAGGCTCCTCTGTCCATGGGATTCTCCAGGTAAGAGTACTGGAATGGGTTGTCATGCCCTCCTTCAGGGGATCTTCCTGGCCAAGGATTGAACCTGAGTCTCTTATGTCTCCGTCTTTGACAAGCAAGTTCTTTACCACTAGTGCCACCTGAAAAACCCATAGCACATTTTTAGCTTATTGTTATTATTAAATTTGAGCAGAGTTTAAATTCATTTATTTATTCAAGAAATGCTTGTTGATCATCTCCATGAGCTAGGTGCCAGGAAATATCAGTAACTAAAAGAGTTAGGGAGCCCTTGTGAAGTTTACATGCCACTGGTGTCAGAAAATAATACAGAATAAATATATTGGGTGGATGCAAGGGTTAAACAGAAAAATGAAAGAAAATAAAATGGGAGAGAAAGAGAGTGTTGAGTGGGTTCTTCTTTATACAGGATGATGTGAGAAAGCCTCCTTGAGATTTACACAGGTGAGATCTGAGCAGAGTCCTGAGGAGGTAAGGGAGCAAGTCACAAGAACAGGCATGAACAAAGCATTTCAGGCCGAAGGGAGAAGGAGTGCAAAAGCCCTGAGACTGCTGCCATAATATGAGGAAAATTATTAGTATCTTTGGTCTGATTTCTTGAGAGTAGAATTGTGCCAGTCAGATTCTTGCATGCTAGACTGGATTTAAATGATATCAAAGCTCACATTATTGATGGGAAGGCCAGAGAACAAGGCTTAAAAAGTAGGCAGGAACTAGAAGGCAATGGCACCCCACTCCGGTACTCTTGCCTGGAAAATCCCAAGGATGGAGGAGCTTGGTGGGCTGCAATCCATGGGGTCGCTAAGAGTCGGGCACGACTGAGTGACTTCACATTCACTTTTCACTTTCATGCATTGGAGAAGGAAATGGCAACCCACTCCAGTGTTCTTGCCTGGAGAATCCCAGGGACAGAGGAGCCTAGTGGGCTGCCGTCTATGGGTCGCACAGAGTCGGACAAACTGAAGCGACTTAGCAGCAAGGAAAGCAGGCTGGACCCAGGAAACACAAGGCAAAACCAGTCAAGGCAAAACTGCTGACTGGTTAGGACATCAGTTTGTAGGCACCATAGATACCAGACCTCAGATACCTCTATCACTGAGGATAATTTATCACTGCCTTTGCATCTTTGTATCATTCCTTCAAGATTCAGAGTGGCTGAGTCTAGGTCTTGAGATGCTCACATTCCAGTTACCTGGAAGTGATAAGCTTCTCCTCCTTCTAGTGTGAAGCTGGCTAAAATTTCTATTCTTATTTTATTGGCCACATCTGTAAGGTAAGATAATAATAATTCCAAGTTCCAGACTCCAAACCAATACATACATACATATATATATATGCATGTGTGTGTGTGTGTTAGTTGCTCAATCATGTCTGCTTGCAACCCCATGGACTCCAGGCTCTACTGTCTGTGGAATTATCCAGGCAAGAAAACTCGAGTGAGTAGCCATTCCTTTTCCATGGGATCTTCCTAACCCAATAACCTAAACTGGGTCTCCTGCATTGCAGGCAGATCCTTTACTGTCTGAGCCACCAGGGAAGCCCATACTATATATAGATAGATAGATATAAAACCATTGAAAACACAAGGTATGCAAAATTTAAGCCAGTGACATCATTATCTCATTTCCCAATTAACCAATTGTATTTTCAATAAACCTCAGACGTGTTTGTACACGTGTACATACATACACACTACTCAAAATTCAGAAACCAGTCCTTGAAGAATTCCTACCAAAAGATACTTAGACATATGATTCATTAAACAGAGACCCCACACCATTATCAGCAATATCAACAATAACAAGCAACAGCTAACATTAAATGCTCACTATATGCCAGGTATAGTTATAAGTATTTTATGTATATTAGCACATTTAATCCTTAAAGCCCTTGGCATTGTGGTATTGAAATCTTAATACCTATGAATGTTCTCTTATTCACAAAACTCACTCTTCAGGCCTACAAGGGAGATTGGACAGCATATCTACATGAGAAGAAACACTGGTGTGTTCCTATAGTGGAAAACAGCTCTGAACAATTAGGAAAATATGTCTAAGATTAATAAAATTATCCAGAGCACAGTCTAGAATATATACTCTGAAATAAGTCTACCACATTATACCATGAGCTGCTTAAGGGTAGAGAGTGTGTGTTTCTTTTAAAGAAAATTATTTCTGCATTTTTCAGTACTCTGCATAATTCCTGACTCAGTAGATGGCTAAAAAAATGTTTCTTGAATAAATATATGTCTTCCATATGACATTTGAAGGGCTTTCCTGTGGTCCAGCAGTAAAGAACCTGCCTGCAATGCAGTAGACATGGGTTCAATTTCTGGGTTGGGAAGATCCCCTGGAGAAGGAAATGGCAACCTGCTCCAGTATTCTTGCCTGGGAAATTCCTTGGACAGAGAAGCTTGGCCGGCTGCAGTTCATGGGGTCGCAAGAGTTGGACACAACTTAGCAACTACCTCCACCACCACCACCATAAAATTTGAGGAAAATATTGCCTCCTAAAATGAATACTGATGAGAAAGACTAATTGAAAAATAAGATAAATTAATCAAAAGTTAGCAAAAGAAAAACTTTTAGTCTTCATTTGTTAAAGAATCCTGTACGTTACAAACAACATAAATGCTGATTGCACAAATTTAGAATGTTTAGGGACTCATACATCCAGAAATTGAAGGACAATCTTCTTTTAGCCCTCTGAGAGAAGTGGCACTGACACAGGAAGAAATTCCATCTCAGCCTTTTCTGAGCTCAATGACCTTAATTTCCCAACATCTGCACCATGAGGATTGGATGTAGATCAGTGTTTCCCAAACTGCTCCCTAGGCTTCCTCAGTGGGGATCAGGGCAAACAGGGGACTGACCACATAGAAGTCAGGGCCACCAAACTCTGCTCTAGCCAAATAGCACCTTTTATCTATTTTATGTATTGGTTTCTGAGAAATATCTGGAACAAAAAGTTCTGTGGCTCTAAAGAAATTTTAAAAACAAACAGATAATCTGTAAGATCTCTTCAGGGCTTCCCTGAGTCAGTGGTAAAGAATCCACCTGCCAAAGCAGGAGACTTGGGTTTGATCCCTGGTTGGGAAGATCCCCTAGGGAAGGAAATGGCAGTCCACTCCATTATTCTTGTCTGGAGAATCCCAAGGACAGAGGAGCATGGCAGGCTATAGTTTATGGAGTCGCAGAAGAGGTTAGACATGACTAAACAACTAAAAATCAACAAAGATCCCTTAACCCTCCTAATCAGTGATATTTATTACCATCAGGCATACAGTGAGAGGATGACAACTTTTCCTTGGGAGAGTAAATTAAAGCATAGTTAGTAGCAAGCAGTGTAGAGTGCTTTGTGAAATCTAAAATAGTGGTGAACCCAGGAATGAAACTTAATCAGTGTCCAGGGAAATAGGAAAGGACAGCAAGTACAGAACACATAAATGCTTTCTCTCTTTCTTTCTCTTTCTCTGTGTGTGGGTGTCTGGTGTGTGTGTGCGTATGCATATATATATGGGCAACATATACACATACAGGTAGATAATGCAGGGAAGGAAGAGTTACTAGGGAGGTTACTACAGTGATTACAGCATGGATTCAGATGGAGACTGAGGAAAGGTCTGGCATGGTTTTATCAAAAAGGTGATTTTTCAACAGAAGTTTTGGATTCAGAATATAGTTTGGCAGATGGAGGAAAGAATGCATTTCAGATGAAGAAGACAGCACCACTTAATGATAATAAAAGCTTATGTGTATGGGGCTTCCCTTGTAGCTCAGGTGGTAAAGAATCAGGAGATGCCAGTTTGATTCCTGGGTTGAGAAGATCCCCTGGAGAAGGGATAGGCTACCCACTTCAGTATTCTTGAGCTTCCCAGGTGTTTCAGTCAGTAAAGAATCTCCCTGCAATGCAGGAGACCTGGGTTCGATCCCAGGGTTGAGAAGATCCTCTGGAGAAGGAAAAGGCTACCCACTCTAGTATTCTTGCCTGGAGAATCCCATGGACAGAAGAGCCTGGTGGGCTCAGTCTATGGGGTTGCAGAGTTAGACCTGACTGAACTACTGAGAACAGCACGTAGCTTATATGTATAATGCCTCCTAGATCTTGTTATCCCCTAGTTTAATTAGCCTATTCTCTAATCTTTTTGAACCAACTTGGGCCTGACCCATTGAACCGCTACTAAAATCCAAGGAAAAATTTCTTCTTAGTTTCAGAGAACTTGGCTGAAATTTTGTTTAATCAAAATAACCCAGATTTGTTGACTATTCCTGGAGTATGATAAGTTTATTGGCAACTTAAAATTTACATTAGCCTGACACTGTGGCATCTCTGGGTATGTAATAATTGAAAAGGTAGAACCTTTCTGTGAAAATGGTTTTCCACTCTTTAAAAGGTCTACTGAGAAAACAGCCTATGGAAAAGCCTGGAAGTGAAGTAAAGTGAAAGTCTCTCAGTTGTGTCCGACTCTTTGTGACCCCATGGGCTATATATACAGTCCATGGACTTCTCCAGGGCAGAATACTGGAGTGGGTAGCCTTTCCTTTCTCCAGGGGATCTTTCCAACCCAGGGGTTGAACCCAGGTCTCCCACATTGCAGGCAGATCCTTTACCAGCTGAGCCACAAGGAAGCCCAAAAGTCTGGAAAGTGGTAGCAAAAGAATGTTTGGCTGGATTAGCGGCGTGTAAAATGAATTTTCTTCTAGAAGTGGCTCCAGGGGTTCCATCCATGTAAGGTACATCTTTCAGAGTTCTATCATATCTCACCAATCCAACTTCTCCAACGTTGAATACTTACTTCTCCCATCTACTTTCTCAGCAACCCAAACTACTCATGTATCTTCTTCACCTCCCACATAATTACCGAAATAAAAAATGTACAACTGAGAAAAGTGACTCATTTTTTTTTCAGCTGAAGTCTGCTTCAGCTTGCCTTCCTTATGCTCATCCGTTCCCTAAACTGGAAAATAATATTCTTTTGGTCCTCCTCAAATTTGATTTTGGAATAAGCATTACCCCAACCTATAAATGAGAAGTGTTTCTAAAGTTGTTTTGCAAGTTAGCAGCTTGAAACAGAATATCATTTCCTGAAGAAAGAAATTTAAAAGAGCTTTTAAGTTTCCAGCCAGACAAAAAAAGTATTTTTAATTTCCATGTTCTATAGATTTAGTTCAAAGGGACCTAGCTGCCTAATGACCATGAATCATTCTTCTTCTTTCTTGATTATCATCTATTTTCTTAAAAAGGAAACAGAGTACATTGGAGATTATTCCCATTCTTCCTCAGCTCCATTGCTCAGTCAGAATCATAAATTTTGTGTGTAAGAGACATATGTTAGGTGCTGCTAACTCAGTGATTACCTGGCCATTTGTTTCATTCTCCTGTAGGAAAATCTTTCCTTTTGTTTATCAGTTTGTGGATAGATACAACATCGGACAGATGGATGCTTCCATAGCACATAGACAGGCACCAGACAAAACAACAATTAAACACCATAGTGCACATTTTTTTTTCTAATTTGGAATTAAAGAGAGTAAAAGGAAAAAAGAGTAAATGCGTGCAGACTACGAGTCATACCACTAACAAAGAGGAAAGATGTGAAATTTCACCAGGACTCCTCTGGGAGGGGTTTCAGAGGTCTCCAGTTTTAGATATTATGAAAAGGTTGAATATTTAAGGCCAAGCTTGGAAGAAGGCATATTAATGGGTTAAAAAAACTATATCATTTTAAACAGCTACTCATCCTTAGCTCAAATCAAGATAGCATGGCTATCTTTCCATGTTGAAGTATCTCTCCACAACATGAGGACTGTTACTTGCTGAAGCAACCAGCTGGCACCACTTGGGTGAAATCCAACTCTGTGCGATCTTAGCTCTGTGTGAGATCTCTATCAGGGGCTTAATTATAAAGTGTGCCAGAGTGGGCACGTTCCATGATTCATTGGTGAGAAGTGGGCAATGTTTGCCTTAGACTAACCAAATTTTGACTCATTAGACACTGATATTTGGTCCTTTGTGTGGGCTTCATTGACTCAGCTTCTATTTAATGGGAGCCTATAATGTGGAGCTTTAGTACAGCAAAAGAGACAGACGCATAAGTGAATACTTATAAAAGTCTGTGGAATGGTGTAGTATAGGCAGGTACTAGATACAGCAATGGCAAACGCATATCTACCTGGAGGATCAAGGAATCTCCACAAAGAAGGTAATGACTCTAGCCACATTGTGTAAATACGTGAGAAATATGGCATGTAGAAAAAAATGAAAGCAAGACATTCTAGCAAAAAGGAATAGTGTTTAGAGAGGAATAAAGAATGAAGTAACATGGGTTGTTCCATGAAACTGAACAATTGCAATGGAGTGTGGGATATGAGCGTTAGTCACTCAGTCGTGTCTGACTCTCTGTGACCCCATGGACTGTAGCCCACCAGGTGCCTTTGTCCATGGGATTTTCCAGGGAAGAATACTGGAGTGTGTTGCTATTTCCTTCTCCAGGGAATTTTCCTGACCCAGGGATTGAACCTGGGTCTCCTGCTTTGCAGGCAGACTCTTTACTGACTGGGCCACCAGGGAAGACCTGGAGTGGGATATGAAGAGGAGTAGATTTTGAAGTTTGAGGAGATAGATAGGGACCAGGAAATTAGCCAGTACATCTTTTAAAAAACAGGTTGCACACAATCCTTAAAGAAAACAGAAATGGGGCAATGTATTAGAAAGAAACCTGGACACCATTCAGGTGGATTTGTCACAAAAGGTCTCTCAAGAGTCAGAGAAAGAGCTCTCTGGGTAGAGAGAGTGATACATGCAAAGGCTTTGAAGGGGGAATGTGCTTGGTGGATTTTAAAAACTAAAAGGAGGCCAGTAGACTTGGTAAGCAAGAAGGATATGTTTATAAGAAGAATTCAGGGGAGGAGGAGGTCCTGGATCGTGTAGACTTTCATAGGCCTTGGTAATGAGCTTGGTTTTGGCTCTATGCAGAATAGGAAGCATTAAAGATTTTTAAATCAAGGAAATACATAATTTGATAAACACTTTTAAAAATACCACTGTTGCTACTGAGGAGAGAATGATTTTAAGGGGTTGAGGAGGAAAATAGCAGATTAGAAGGGGAGGCCTTTGTGTTAGTTTTCATGAGTGATAACTGGGTTAGAGATGATAGTAGAAATGAAAAACAGGGGTCAGAGATAAGATGTTTTGAGGTAGAGGGCAATGGCAAAGGAAGAATGAACAGCTATTTTGTTTGTTTTTCACCTATGAAAACTAGAAAAAGTAGTAGCATCTAACCATAAAAGGGAGATTTGGGGAATGAGTCAGGATTCCAATTCCATTTTGATGACTAAATGAGAATGGGGAAGAGATTTGGGACCAAAAGATAAAGACTTATTTTTGGGACATGTGGAGACTGTGCTCCTGATGGTCATCAGAATAAGATTTCTAGTGGACAGTTAGATACAAAGCTCTAAAGCCCAGAAAGTAGATGTGGCTAGAGACCCTGGAGAATTTGAGTCCCATTAGCTAAGAGTCGGACATGACTGAGCGACTTCACTTTCACTTTTCACTTTCATGCATTGGAGAAGGAAATGGCAACCCACTCCAGTGTTCTTGCCTGGAGAATCCCAGGGATGGCGGAGCCTGGTGGGCTGCCTGTCTATGGGGTCGCACAGAGTCAGACACGACTGAAGTGACTTAGCAGCAGCAGCAGTCGTGAAAAAAGGAAGAGAGCTCCAGAAAACCATCTATTTCTGCTTTATTGACTATGCCAAAGCCTTTGACTGTGTGGATCACAGTAAACTGTGGAAAATTCTGAAAGAGATGGGAATACCAGACCACCTGACCTGCCTCTTGAGAAACCTACATGCAGGTCAGGAAGCAACAGTTAAAACTGGACATGGAACAACACATTGGTTCCAAATAGGAAAAGGAGTACATCAAGGCTGTATATTGTCACCCTGCTTATTTAACTTATATGCAGAGTATATCCTGAGAAACACTGTACTGGAAGAAGCACAAGCTGGAATCAAGATTGCTGGGAGAAATATCAATAACCTCAGATATGCAGATGACACCACCCTTATGGCAGAAAGTGAAGAGGGACACAGAAGCCTCTTGATGAAAGTGAAAGAGAAGAGTGAAAAAGTTGGCTTAAAGCTCAACATTCAGAAAACGAAGATCATGGCATCTGGTCCCATCACTTCATGGCAAATAGATGGGGAAACAGTGGAAACAGTGTCAGACTTTATTTTTCTGGGGTCCAAAATCACTGCAAATGGTGATTGCAGCCATGAAATTAAAAGACGCTTACTCCTTGGAAGAAAAGTTATGACCAACCTAGATAGCGTATTGAAAAGAAGAGATATTTTTTGCCAACAAAGGTCCATCTAGTCAAGGCTATGGTTTTCCCAGTAGTCATGTATGGATGTGAGAGTCAGACTGTGAAGAAGGCTGAGCGCTGAAGAATTGATGCTTTTGAACTGTGGTGTTGGAGAAGACTCTTGAGAGTCCCTTGGACTGCAAGGAGATCCAACCAGTCCATCCTAAAGGAGATCAGTCCTGGGTGTTCATTGGAAGAACTGATGCTGAAGCTGAAACTCCAATACTTTGTCCACCTCATGTGAAGAGTTGACTCATTGGAAAAGACCCTGATGCTGGGAGGGATTGGGGGCAGGAGGAGAAGGGGACGACCGAGGATGAGATGGCTGGATGGCATCACAGACTCGATGGACGTGAGTCTGAGTGAACTCTGGGAGTTGGTGATGGACAGGGAGGCCTGGCGTGTTGTGGTTCATGGGGTCACAAAGAGTTGGACAGGACTGAGCGACTGAACTGAACTGAGTCATGTAGGAGTTGTAGGCATGGATTATTCTTGGAGCTTCTGTCGAATGAGAACATGCAAGAAGGACCGCGCTGCTGCTGCTTAGTCACCTGACTCATGTACAATTTTGTGCGACTCTACTGACTGCAGCCCACCAGGCTCCTCTGTCCATGGGATTCTCTTGGCAAGAGTACTAAAGTGGGCTTCCATGCCCTCCTCCAGGGGATCTTTCTGACCCAGGGATCGAACCCAGGTTTCCTGAATTTCAGGCAGTCTTTACTGCTGAGCCACCAGGGAAGCCCAAGAAGAAGGACAAAACCTACATAACAACAACATTTCAAGAGTTGATAGAAAAGGAGGAGCCAAGGGGAAAACAAAAGAATGTGAAACTAAGGATAGAGAAGAGAAAACACAGCAGAAATAAGTAGTATGAAGCCAAGAAAATAAATAGGAAGGTATGTTTTGTGGTTTTAAATGTCCCAGAGAGGTCATACAAGATAGCTCTACTTATCTTTCTGAAAGCTTACTGACCCATCACTTTGTCTTGTACATTCTCCCAGAAACACTCAAATGTGTATCTTGAGCCAGGTTCTGAACTCCATACCTTATTTTCAAAGAGTTTGCAGACTACTGTGGGAAGATCAGGTACATTCTAATGGATAATCAAGTAGGACTTTGTTTAATGAATGCTGAAAAAACAGGATAGGTAGTATATGCTACTGAAGATCTAAGAGGGGAAGAAGTCACTGGCCATCAAAGAAACCTTCACAACTGAGATAGCTCTTTACTTAGGCCTCAAAGGGTGGGTGAAGTTGACCTAGGCACAAAGGGCATATTTCAAGTTGAGGAAATTATAATGAACAAAAGTATAGGGACACGAATATTTACATTCATATTCAGTCTGGCCAGCTGAGACAAAGTGCCAAAGTGGAGGAGGAGCTTTGCTATAGAACTTGTTATTTCATGAGCTGGAAAGCCTTAGAGACAATTTTGTTCAGTATTCTTATTTTATGTAGAGGAAAATGATAGCCCAGAGACATTAAATTTGTTTAAATTCACAATCCAAGTCCATGGCAGAGCCAATAGGAGGTAAAGCAAGATTAGAAGCTTGGTATCAGATTCTGAGAAGCCATGAAAAAAAATCATAAATAAATAAATTAGAATTAATGCTCTAAGCAAAGAACAACCATTGAAATTTTGAGAAAAATGGGAGTAAAAAGTAAGATTAACCATCAGAGAGTATGCAATGGTGATGCCAAAAAAGCAAGAAATTTTGGTGATTATCTAGCTTTTCTTACCTGGGATTTCTCATCTGAACCACAGACACATAAAAAATGATTTGAGTGTTTTCTGCATTCTGCCAAGGATGGTGTGTAACTAGTATGGATCTAGATGTATCGGAAGGAGATTAATCCATTATGTACAATTAGAGACTCTAGGGCATTAAGGGGTGTAAGGCTTGGCTCTATTCTAGAATGCTGGTTGAGAAAGGCTGGCAGAAGAAGGAAAAGACAGATGTATACAATATTGCAAATAGAATTTGGTAACTATAGTGTGGCTTTTATGAGGGAAGGAAGAGTAATCAGTTACTTCCATATTATGAGTTTGATAACTGACTCATATGTCTGATATCTCTCTAAAAAGATATTGCAAGAGTAGGGAGTCAGAGGTCTAGTCTAGGGAAAAGATAATTAGCTTAACAAGACACTTTCTGAGGTAATGACAAAAAGATAAAGAAAAATAATAATGTTTTTAGCATCTGGAAATCTTAGATTATGGGAAATTTAATTTTTCTATTGACTTTCCTGTGTTTCTCATACTTTTGGTCTCTTATGAGTGGATTTTTACAATATACCCAACTATGATAAAAATAACAATTTTGATAAGACATATTTAGTAAAACAAACTTCAGTTTATATATATATGATTCAATCAGTTTCTAGTGACACTACAATGAGAACATAGAAGAATTATAGAGCCTACAGGAAAGATACAGTCTTTTTTTTTTTAAGCTAAGAATTAAGTTTCTTTTCACTTAAGTGAGGATAAAAACTCAAATATACTTAGCATACTAGTGTCCAAACTTCTTGGATTCTTTCCTAAATACTCTTATTCTTGGATTCACTGTATCTTCCAGATGATATTCAGAAGTGAAGTCTGAGCCATATGTGGCCTTTAATGTTCCCTTGACAGTTTTCACTAGAGGGCAATGGCCCAATTCCAAACAGTAATTCTATTTTGTAAATCCTCTTCCTTTTTCAAGAAGAGTCCTCTTCATTTCCTCTTCTATCCTGGTTTTGCTCCAAAGGGGTAAGGTATAAGTTTAAGGTGGAAGAAACTTGTTGCTGTTTTCTGTACAGCTCTCCAGTTAGCCATCCATCAGTACGAAGCACAAATCTGATTGAGTGATCAAAAGCTATCACTCTGTTCTCAGTCAAAGGCAATCAAAGTCATGAGGAGCACAGGTTTTAAATTACAAGAATGATTTATTCAAATGAATCCTAAATACCAACCTGATTTCTCCAGAGTAGCTTTCCAGGATGATAGAGAAAACAGAATCACTTTCTCTTTCATTGAAGTAAATAAGTCCTTGAGATGCAATCATTAAGGGAAGATTGCAAATAGTGCTTACTCTTAAGAAAAAAACATTTGAATAACTCAACCCCCCACCAATCGGGTTTGTCTAAAGAAACAGCCAGTATTTTTTAAATGAGATAATATCCTCTCCTTCCTTTTGAAAATCTTAGAAGTTTTTAGAAATATTAATGCAATAAAGCTATGGGAGATAAATTGCCCAAATGCCTAGCTGAAGATGAAATGCAGGATGTTTACAACAGATCACTTATGAGGCCTCACTATTCCTTTACATCTCACAAATAAAGATATCAAGAAAAACAGCTTTGAAATGCAATGTTCACCCTAAACATTGTTGTTTCGTCACTATGTCTTGTCTCACTCTTTTGCAACACCAAGGAACATAGACTGCCAGGGTCCTCTGTCCATGGGATTTCCCAGGCAAGAATATTGGAATGGATTGCCATTTCCTCCTCCTGGGGATCTACCCGACCCAGGGATTGAACTCAGATTTCCTGTATTGCAAGTAGATTCTATACCACTGAGCTACCAGGGAAGCCCCTGGTAAAAGTACTCAATACTTATTTCCCATCTCCATTAGAACTCTGAAGAGTCTGGATAGCCAAAGTGGGTTGCCATCAATACAATATGTATCTAGAAATCTAATTGCAAGTTAATTATTTAGAAACTAATAATGTCTCTTTAAAGAGATCCTGCCTTAATTTTTTTTGGGGGGAGGGCAGGTACATATCAGAGACAATCATCTGTACTGAAGTTTGAGTAGAATTGTGGAATGCTTCTCTTGGAATAGCTGTTGGGGATCTAGTTTGGTGATTAAGAAGAACTTTTACTTTTCCATTTATACTCCAAACTGGTAAATTGGTTTCTGAACAAAAAGCAAAGTAGGAGAGGGAAGAGGATTTGATGTTAACAGCTCCTAGTTTAAGCTAGTTCCTAGGCTGGTTGTGCTGACTAAGAGGTTCTGAAGCCATTTAGAAAAGCAGCCAATTCGTGAGTTTGCTTAACCTTTGGAGATTATTTCGTTTATTTTTTCTCTGCCTCATCTAGCTCTTACATATGGTCATTAATGGGAAGACATTAGGGTCTTTCAAGTTTTCATTTAAAAATAACATTCTGAATAGTTATTGGAACTGAGATTACAAATAGATGAAAGCTAATTACCAAAATTCTCTATTTAGAGCAAACTGGTGCATATGGAGACAACAGCTCAATATTTTAGAAAGTGTCATTTGCTAAGAATAGATAAATATGATGATTACAGCTGGAATTAATTCAAGGACATTCAAAATGAAGTGACTAATATCAAGGAGTAGCATTTCTTTGATATAAATTCAAGGGAGATGTTTTATAATCATTATTGCCCAATCCTTTCACAGAAATGAATCCCATAAACCCAACGGAAAACATAGATCAAAGTTCCACCAAGCCAAATTAGCAAGAATATATGGTAGCTGATATTCCTTTTAGTCAGAGGGTACCTGCCAGAGTTTAACTCCTGGAAAAGAGTGAAGGCCTAGTGCTTGTCAACTCTAGGTATGGAGATGTGCCCTAACCTTCCTCTGTTAGGATTGAGAGCTCTTGAGATCAGTTATTTGTGTGGTTACTGCTTCCTTTCAGAGTCATCAGTGATGACCACCCTACCAATAATAAGAATATAATATAGGCAAAATTAAAACAGCCAAAGGAAAAATAGTGATCTACCACTTTTGAGGTAAATCACTCCTAATTGGCTGAGCTTTCCTATTATGGACATACAGGTATCTATACAGGAGACTCTTCCTCAGTCAATTTAATCTCTCCCTAGATCTACAGGCATGAGTTTCCAGAAATTGTCTAAACCACATGATGTAGCTCTTCCTCCAGTCAGAGATTAATGCTGCTGCTGCTGCTGCTGCTGCTGTCGCTTCAGTAGTGTCTGACTCTATTGAACCCATAGACGGCAGCCCACCAGGCTCCGCCGTCTCTGGGATTCTCCAGGCAAGAACACTGGAGTGGGGTGCTATTTCCTTCTCCAATGCATGAAAGTTTGGTCTACTGATAACTAGCTGAGCTGAGAAGGACCCATCAGGTTTATTCAGTCTCATTCTTTCTCTCATATTCTCTATCTCCTTTTTATTGCTCTTTGTATATGTGTATGTACAGAGATATATTTCTATCTCTCAGCTAAAAATTTTAATTGAAAGGCAGAGAAGCTGGGGTTATTAGTAACTGATTCTTTTAAATTCAGAGTGCCAGAAAGAAAGTTTATGAATTCCTTATATTGAGGTTTCCAGATCTACTTTGGTTCCCATAAACTTGGCTTTTCAACTTTCTTAATTGTAATATCTAGTTTCCTTTCGATAGATTCCTTTTCTAGACCAAAATAGATTTCCTTTCTATTTATATGTCCTTATACCGAATCAAGGACATATAAATAATACAAGTATATATGTGTCAGTGTGTGGATAGAGACAGGGAGGGAAAGAGAGAAAAACACACACACACATATACACAGAGACAGAGAGAAGACAGAGAAAGGAAGGTAGAGTGAAAGATTAAAGGTGATCATTAACCAACTATAAATATACTCCAAATTAAAAAAAAATTGCTTCCCTCTGTGCTTAGCCACTCAGTCATGTCCAACTCTTTGCAACTCCATGGACTGTAGCTTGCCAGGCTTCTTTGTCCATGGAGATTCTCCCAGCAAGATTACTGGAGTGGGTTGTCATTTCCTTCTCCAGGGGATATTCCCTACCCATGGATCAAACCCAGGTCTCCTGCATTGCAGGCAGATTCTTTACCGTTTGATCCACAAGGGAAGCCCTGCTTTTCCAAAACTTTCTAATTAATATATCTTTCTAAACTGTAAATAAGCTCCCTTTATGAAAATATTTTCCAAAATATCCATGATATTAATTTTTCTAAACTTTTGGCTTAAACTTTTGGCTCCTAGGATAAACAAATCTCTGGACAAACTTGATCCAGTTGTTATACTTAAAAATATTTTAAAATATTAGCCATACATTAAGAAATCAGATTCTTTGGGTTGAAAAGTTTATTTCCTGTATTAGAATTGGATAAATTTTGTATTATTAAATAGGTAACTTATCTCAATTAACCAGGGGACACAGGAGAACGGAAAGATTCTTTGTAGAGGTCCTGAGAGTTTGGATTATTTTTGGTGTTAGAGATGAATTGGCAAAGGTTCAAGGATTGTGCATCACTTCTGATCAAGGTTAATCCCTGATGCTGAGGCACCCTGAGGTTGTATGAAGACTGTGCTTAAGTGATCATCTTTCCACAGTGCTGTCCCCAGCCAGACTCCATCCTCATTTTTAGTCTCCCAATCAGCCCCACATTTTCTCTCTACTCTTCTGCCTGACTGGGCCCTCCAGTGATTGATGTGAGCACAGCATGCCTGGTAATCTTAGTGCTGAGAACACAGTTTGGAAGTGATGTGGGGGTGGGGATGAGGATGGGGAGAAGCAGCCAGTTTAGCAAATGGAGATGAGAAATCTAAATGTGAAGAACAGACTAAAACAGAAAAAGATAAAAGGAAAAATCAAGGATAAAAAGAAAAATGTCTTTGAACCGATCCTTGGTGTTGCATGACAATTTGAACATCTGCTTATTCAACTTCTCTCACTGAAGTTTTCAAAGGAAATGATAGAAATATGCAATGTTCCCACCCACCTGAGGGCTTTCCAGGTGGCGCCAGTGGTAAAGAATCGACCTTCCAATGCAGGAGACATAGACACCTGAGTTCGATCCCTGGGTTGGGAAGATTCCCCTGGAGAAGACCATGGCAACCCACTCCAGTATTTTTGCCTGCAGAATCCCATGGAGAGAGGAGCCTGTCGGGCTACAGTCTATAGGGTCCCAAAGAGTTGGACCCAACTGATGTGACTTAGCACGCAAGCACATGCTCTTACCCATTAGCATGGTATGCTTACTCTTTAGAGAACAGGAGAGGAGGGGTGAAAACTGAAATGTATGTATATTCTATAGAGAGCAAGAATACTCCTTTACATAGAACCATGAGTATTTTAGGTTTCAATATGTGGAATTCCTCAATTAATAATACTTTGCACTTGAAAAACACATTGTTTACAAAACACTTTTATTTTTATGACTTTATTTGAGCCTCACACCAACTTAGTAGAAAAGGCAGGTCTGGATTTGGAGTATTCTTTTTACGTGCCCACTTATATAGATGGATAAACCGAGGCTCAGAAAGATGCTGTTACTTACCCAAGGTCACAGGACAAGCAATTGGCAGAGCCGGGTCTAGAACCCAGGGTAGGGTTTATTCCACTACAAAGACATGAAACAGGACATTAAACACACAACATCTAAGAAAATAAAATCTGTAAATAACTAAGGATAGGGAATCTAGAGGGTCATGCTCCCATTGTACAATCTAAACTCACTGCAAGGGTGTCATTCTATTCTGAGCAGGACAGAAACAGAATTGTAACTTTGACTACCACCACCTTGAGGGCAGGGCTTCCCTGATGGCTCAGCTGACAAAAGAATCTGCCTACCAATGCAGGAGACACAGGAAACGCAGAGTCAATCCCTGGATCAGGAAGCTCCCTGGAGGAGGAAAATGGCAACCCACTCCAGGATTCTTGGCTGAAAAATCCCATGGACAGAGTAACCTGATGGGCTACCATCCAAGGGTTGCAAAGAGTCAGATGACTGGGTGACTAAGCACACACACACACACACCTTGAGAGGAGGATCAGTAGAACTGAGTGTGCATATACACATAGCCAGTTCTCAGTAGGTACATAGGCTATGGTCTTCTGTACCTTAGCATATCCCCTCATGGCCCATCATGAGGACCTCTCCCTCCCTACTTTTATTCCCTCAATAATTTTTTTTTTTATTGATAAGCTACTATGTGACAGATATAGCTTAATGTACCTGTGTTGTCTAAAACACCTATTTGGAAAGTTGGAAGGGACATACTTTTTCTTAAAACTCTCCTATTTTGGCCTTGTCCACTAATGTGAGCTGGCATTACTTAATTAGAAAAACTCTACTTGAACATGAGGAGAGGAGAGAAAAAAAGGAAAGCCGAAAGAAAAACATTGAAAGCCATGAGCAAGAGGGTGTGGAGACTGGGAAACACTATTCAACTTCACTGAGAGATCATCTGGTCTTACTGTTCTCAAGGCCATGCTAATTAAGTCAGAAAAAATCCACTACTGAGGGTCTGGCAAGGAGTATTTTCAGGTAAAACTGTATTTACAATGCGCCTCATCCTGGCCACCAAAGGCCTGCCCCAGAATCCAAATGCCTTTACCCTATTCCAAGCTAAGAAAGATAAACTTTATCTGATTCTCATTCATTCAATGGACATTTGAGGGACTACTTACCATTCAATCTCCCTTTACCTTCATGCAAGATTTCTCTTTGTGGAATATTATTTTGTGGCTAGTTCAGTGGGAAGAAAACAAACCTAAATGAAACTAAAATTAATTCTTGGACGTGGGCCTCTGAGCATAGGCCAAAGTACACACACTTTTTTTTTTAAGTTTGTGTGATTAATGAAATAACGAAGGGTAGTGAGGGATTGAGTCACGGTCTATGTGGAATAGTTGTGGAGCAAAGCAACATGTGTAAGCAGCTGGGGCCCAAAAGGAAGGGCACAAGAAGATCCAAGATAATGATAAGTGTGTGCATAACCTGGGACTCTGGTAACCACAGAGGGTGGGGCTAGTGTGCTGAGTGGTGGGGAGGAGACATCAAAGTGCGGTTTGCCGATGGTACCAGTTACGATAGTTGGGAGAAACATAGCTTACGTGGGCTCATTTTGCATTCTGTATCTGCTTTCATTAAAAAGCAATGGTTTTCATGTCTGTTGATTATTAACAAGAATCAATAATGTTTAGTTCCACTTCAAAATTTGGTGCCAATAGATCTTTAAAAAATCTAGTAGAGGTTCCATCCATTTATATACACCACAACTCATGGAAAGACTGTAAAACTAGTTCTGTATTCATTTAACAAAAAGATTATCCACAGTAAAATCCACTACATTATCTGCCAAGCATTGTGGTAGGCACTGGAGATAGAAAAATGATTAAGGTTTCATCATTTCCCTTAAGCAGCTCACAGTCTGGACACCAATATGTGGAAAAAAACCAATGCTATATAGTGTAACAAGGGGTATAATGGTGATTATACAGACTATAGCATGGTCACAAAGAAGGAAGAAGAAAACAATTCAAGGGAGGTCGAGAATGGCTTAAAAAAGCTAACTTTTGCAGAGGGAATGGAAATTTTCTAGGCATAGAGCAAAGACACCAAGGCTTGAAATATTGATGTGGCATCATCAGTTGAGAGAAGAGATATCTGAAGACAGTACTGGAAAGATAGTCAAGACTAGATCATTCCATCAGCGCTGAAGAGTTTGTATTTAGCTTACCATTAATACAGAACCATTAGAAGATTGTCAGGAAGGAAATAATCTGATCAGATTTGTGTTAGGTAAAGATAAGAGCAGTGTTATTTGCAAGAATGGAAGGAGAGCAAGATGGAGGAGGTAGGGAGTCTAGATAAGTTATTGTCTTTGTCCAGATAGGAGGTAATGAAAGTCAGAACTAGGTTATTTGTGGTGCAGGTGGAAAAGCAGAGGATGAATTCAAAATCTTTTTAATGAGGATCTAAGAATTTCATCACTAGATTTGGGGACTGAAAGAAAAGAATAGTTTTAGAATCAATACCATTTTTCTAGAGTTTGGAAGCTAGATAGATGGTGTTACAGCAATAAGGGTGGGAATTTGGAGGAAGACTAAGTGGTACAAAATGGGAGACACTGAGTTTGACTTTATTCATCATGAGCATGGGCATCTCTGAAATATTGACAGAGACGTCTATGGATCAGAGCTCAAGAGAGAGATCTAGTTTATAGATCTGGAAATCACACAGGTGTTTACAACTCTGGAGGTGAGTGAGATCACCTAGAATTTAGTGTGTAGAATAAGAGAAAGAGATCAAGATAAATACTTAGCATATAATTGATATTTGGGGAGGGAGAGAATGAACAAGCCAGCAAAGGACAGAAAAGGACCTATCTGAGAGGGAGGAGAAAGGGGAAAGATATGATAGGGTCAAATGAGGAGATAGTTTCAGGAAGAGGGATGGACAACAATATAAAATACCAAAGAGAGAGCAAATGAGATGCAAACTAAAAGACAGTCACTGGATAGGGTATCTCTTTCAGAACACGTTTTAGTGGAATTACAGGAACAGAAGCCCACTATTTAAAGATGGGATAGTGAATGGGGAGTGATGAAGAGGAGGAATCAAGGACGAACAGAAGGAACTACTTCTCCAACAGGAAACGGAAGTGTAGCAGGCACTTGACAGTCCTGAAAGGCGGGCAGTTTCTAAGCCAAGCCTCACGTTGCAAACCTCAGAGAGAAAAGTTTCTTTTATTTGTATTGATCTTTGTTTTCATATTAATTTTGCTTGATCCTCACAGAAACTTTCAAAGTAAGCATGGAAGGACTTTTGGTTTGTTTTCATTTTTTGGTTTTTAGTCTCCATCCTACAGGAGGAAATTGAAGCCAAAGATTATATGATTCATTCAAGACCACAGAATCAGTAAGTGGTATAAACTGAGGACTCTCAGCACAGTGCTCTTCCCAACACTAAAGAGAATGTTCTGAAAATCAGTACAGTGGTGCAGGGGCAACCAGACAATACTTCAGAAATTCAGAAACGAGAATTCCTGCCCACAATCACTTCTTTGATTGACAACAGACACACTTGGTTGCCTGAATGCCTCTATGACAGCTAATAAGGAAGTAATTATTTAAATACTGTATCTTCTCTTGAGATGACCTAAGTATGTGCACCCTTTGAAATGTCCCTTTAATATTAGAGGAAGTTCTAGACTTTTCTTACTTTATCAGTATAAACAAGGAGAACATTTGGTTAATATATCTGCCTACCACTAATGCAAGGACACCCCCGCCCTTTTCCTTCTGGTGCCAGGTAAAACTGAAGTATGTAGATTAATCAGCCCCAGGCTTAACACTGACAATTTCACTATGATGGAGGAAAGGAGACCCAGAGCCACTCTCCTTCTCAGTGAACAGGAGTGCTCCCCTTTAGCATAAAACATGAAAGGTTTCTGTAGTTATGCCAGCTCAGCAAGAGAGAAAATTAACCCTACATTTTCTTAACCCAATTGCCTCACCATGGGTGGAGAAAGAGGATACCAGGGTTATAGACTGTCAGCATGAGAGAGCAGGAATTATTGTATCTGCACCCTGGCATGGGCTAGAAGGAATTATAGATTCATCAGATACTAATGCATTTCTAGATTCACCATTAATTCTTTAAGATTCTTTGCAAGTCTAGACAATTTGGTAGGAAAAAATGCCCTTTAAATGATTTCTTCTCTGTTTAAATTTGGAAATGTGCGGTAGAAACCACCATTTAAAATAAAAAACGGAACAGTTTCAACTATATTAAGTAGAATGCCTCCATTTAATTAATCCTCTTAGTCCCTGGTGACACTGGGTGTGGCTCGGTGAAATTTAGGAGGAATTCAATTTTTCACTAGAAGGATCGTCTGCACCAAGCAGCCAGGCAGCCTCCTTCCACACCTTTCCAGCATTGCAAGGGAAAGACACAGCCAGGTTGGAATTCTGAACCGCAGATCACACTAAGAATTATCTGTCATATGCAGAAAAATGCAGATGTTGGTGGTGTTGAGGGGTAGGGGCTAGAGAGCTTCTTGCTTGCATTGGTGTTCTTTATACTTCAGTTACAAATTAAAGTCTTTATTTTTCAACAAAAGAAACACCTTGCAGTTCTATTGCTTTGTGGACACAGATCACATCATGCAAGTTTTTCATCATCTGGAGAATGCATGGTAATTAAGCTATTTAAAGTTAGCCCCAAGACATTTGAAAATCATAAGCCAATAAAATCTCAGGGATCCTTTTATTTCTTTTTTAACCACTCCTTTATCATCTACTTCTCTCCACCCCACTCTCATTCTCTTCTTCCTGCTATAATAATCTATAGTGGTAATTAGCGGCTAATAAAGATCATTTATGCTTTCTTTGCAGCCATAGCAACGTATTACAACTCAGAAATCCAGGACTGCTTCTTTATGCAGCTCAAGTGGAAGAGGAAGGAAGTGCAGCCCCCAGCCCCCTCCCATGTTTCTGCTGGATTTCATGGGTGTGGCAGAGTTTAGACCTTTGCAGGATTTTGCCCTTGTTTTATTCCCTGTTAAGCACTAGGATGGTAAATAGATGGCAGAAGAAAGATAAACACAATCGGAGTCTGTCATAAATGATATAGGATCATTTCACCCTCAAGCACAAAACCTGTGTGAGACTAAGTACTCAAGCTATAGAAATGCCAGTCAGTGCAGTGTGAGCCCACACCCTGAATACACCATTTCCTTCCATCTGATTTAATGGCATCCTAAACACTGACTTATGTGAATGATACATAGCAATGGTCAGTAGGGGCCAGGACCATTTCACACAGAAGTACACATGTATAAAACATATGGGCAAAAGAGGAGTATTTCTATACCTTTCCATTTTCTCTCTTGAATATAAATTATGCTAAAACGCATGCCGGCATATGGAAACCATACAGGGTACACGCATGACTGTCCTACGTGAAGTATGCGGATACTGTACACGTTCACATATGAATTTCTACAACTCCCGAAACACACTACTTCAGCTTCATCACTTTGCACACGTCCTAGTGAATGCTTGGGGCTGTCAGTGACAAGACCCAGGTGAAGGCAGCTGTCCCCTTTGAGGAAGGGAATTCCCTTTCAAAATATCAGGCTTGGTTTCCTTTGTCAGAGGGACCATGTGTATATACACATGTATGTGTATACATAAGGTGACAAAAAGTTGTAAACCAGAATATTTTTTCTTTCCCCAAATTAAAGATTTTTTTTAACGCCTAGCATTGGTTTCCTTAGGGCTCTGCCTTCCTAAATTTTATTTCTGCAGCTCATCAGGAAGCCAACTTCAGAACATTTTCTTGACAGGTGCTTAGCCCAGCCACCTGTATCTACTGCATTTATGTATTAGAATGAAGGAAGATAAGGAGAGGAAACGTGCAGGCTTGAAAAATGAGCAAACGGAAGCATCAGTCTCTGGAATCCCAGAGCAGTTTAGGGAAGTGCCACATGTGAGACTCTTCACCTTCCCCAAACATCCTTATACAAACCACACGCAAAACCACAGGTGCCTGCTACTTTATCATCTATCTATTAATATCTATCTACCTAGTTATTTATTTATTTATTTAGTTTTGCCCCCG